>JABAJS010007642.1:0-36427 GCA_018221635.1 Tephrocybe sp. 10521TJB
TGGGAGATATGCCGATATATACCAAGCAGAATTTCGGGGAATAACAACGTGTCTGAAAGTGATTAGAGTGCATGCATCCGACCTGGCCCAGCATATGGCAAAGGTATGTTGTCCACTTATTCGGCTGCAACCGCTCCTCTTAATTATCACAATAGATCTACGCGAAAGAAGCAATCCTTTGGGGTCAATTGTCACATCGAAATCTTCTCCCGTTTTATGGGCTGTGCATGTTTCGTGATACCCAGGTCGCCTTTGTGGCGCCTTGGGCTGAAAACGGTAACCTGAGCGACTTTCTTGCTAAAGAACCACGCGCAAACCGCGTCTTGCTGGTGAACAAATTCATCTACATTGTTCTTTATCGTAGCAATAACCCACTTTCTAGTGTTCGGATACAGCGGCTGGTGTTGAATACTTGCACGCGAATGATGTCGTACATGGAGACTTAAAAGCAGTACGCCTTCTTGGTTGACCTTGTCATGAATTGGCTCAGTCCTTTTTCATAGTTAAACATCCTCGTGGACGCGTCTGGAAGAGCCTGCCTGAGCGACTTTGGCCTTTCAGGTGTAACCGATCAAGACATAGTACGATGGGCCACACAGTCATCAGCGGCATCGAAAGGGGGAACAGCACGATGGCAAGCTCCCGAACTACACAATCCCGAAGTTAGCGACATCCGCAATACGAAGGCGTCAGACGTTTTTGCGTGGGCGTCGACATGTTACGAGGTAATTTATAGGTCCTGTGCAAGCGATTGAGAGCTCAACGTTTTCAGGCTTTTACTGGCAACCCACCTTACTTTGAAGTGTCTCGCGAGACAATAGTAGCATTCAAGATTGTAAGAGGCGACCTTCCAACACGCCCCGCAGTCGAGGACCCTTCGTGGACTGAAAAAGGGCTGACCGAGGATATATGGGATCTCCTTGTAGACTGCTGGAAGACGAATGCGTCAGACCGTCCTAACATGTCAATGGTGATAACCAGGCTCGATCGCGAAAAGTCCGGCGTTGACCCTCGACCGCCTGGGCAGTGGAAATCTGGTGCAGCCATGCGATTCAATGCTGATGCAGAAGAGCAGCGGCCCTCGTTGGATGATTTGGATGTCATATTGACGAGGGTTATGGACCAATCTACGAGGCCTTTGGACCTGAGTGGTGATAATGATCCAACAGGAGCTTGAATAGTTCGTCGCCGCTAGATTATTAAAATATAAGTCTTTAGCTTCCTGTGGATCTGGAAGGCGTGTAGCCATGGGACTATAGTTTACGGATGCGAGCAATGGGAACAAAAACCCGGTCCCGCCAACGGCAGCAGCCCCGTCACACCCCGTCAACCTTTTTAGGAAGGTGCTTATCCACTCCCTTTGACCAATGAATATCTTCGTTTCTCACCACTACTCTTGACCAAAAGTTTGGTTCAGGTTCCGACAATGCAATCGTCAATACCTTTGAGCAGAGCAAGTGCCAGTGCTCCCGGGAGTCCCCTTAGCATTAAGCTGTAACTCACAGCCGGAGGCTATGAATGTCGACCAGGGGCTTTTTGATAACTGGATGTAAAAATCAACGTATCATGAATTCTTGTCTGAATTGGCCAAGAATTGGCACGCCGATGGCATTGCTCCGACTGAGCCAGCCGATATGACCAAGCCCTGTCAACATACGTGAACTTCTTGGCCATCATCGACTCTTGGCCTTCACGACATCATACTTGCTCACCAAGTGGACTTTAATATATTTATTCCCAATCTACGTCTGGGACCCAGCCATTCATTTCTCAACAACACCCTCGCCCAACGCTGAATATCTACTTTCTATTCTCCAGGCTTTGAGTTAACGTTAAGGCACTAGCAAATTCCCCCAACGTGCTACAACAAATCAGATTTGGCTTTTAACGCCAACGCCAAATCATATGGCGTAAATACATGTCCGATACCGAATCCGAGGCTCCGCGCAGCCGTCCATACCAGGTCCTTGTCTACCCGCCTCCAGGACGAGTGCTGGATCAGAGGCCCCTCATCATTGTTTCCTCATCCCCAGCCCAAGTCCAAGTCCAAGTCCACCTCGAAGACTTCTGGAGACGCCCGTGTCAAGACTTCAAGTTCACGTTCAACTGTGATCACACACCACTACCGCTACTTCCTCTCGCCGACTGATCTTCCGCGATTGTCTAGCTCGACTGCTGTCAATGTTCACGGTACAGCGGGCACGAAGAAGACAACAACCAACGTGATACATTATACAGATACAGAGGATCCGGCACCTAGGAAGGACGAGCACTCCCTCCCCTGTCTCGGACGTAGCTCTAACTGAGTTTATGCTCTTTGCGATCTTTTCCCCTCACCCATTTCCCTTCCATTTCCCCTCGCGCACACTCTCCTCACGCGCACGCTCATGCTCACGGGCAGCGGCGCTCGGGAAAGGACTCCAGGGTCAGGGGCCTTGCTGGATAGGTATCTGACTTGAATAAGGATGAGGTGAGAATGAGGAGTGTCTCGACCTCGACTTTTGAACCTTGAAGTCTCGAGTTGGACACCGACGGGGTGGACATGGAGAGGTGAAGAAATTCCTGTTTGTTCAATCCACTCCTCCAGCACGGCAAGGTTCATTCCAGTTTACATGGTACGCGATCTGGACGCATGCATTGAGCTTATGTGTTAACACTTGCACCTGCGCCTCCAAAAAAGACAATGACAGTGACAAAGGGAAACGCGGTGGGGCCGAGGGTTGTCACAGAAACATAGCGTGACAAAAGCGAGTTGGAGGATGCTGACGGGGTGGACATGGAGACGTGATGGGGTGTGTTGGGGGTGGTTCACGCGCAGCTATCCATGGACCATGCGAGGCAGGGAGAGGATTTATTATTCGCTTGATTGAAATAACGAGTTGTTATTGTATCGCGATCCCCTGAGCGGTGGAACTGAACTCTAAGGCTCGTCGCCTCAATTTCAGCGTTGGTCATTCCTAAAACCAAATTAAGAACAGAAAGGACAATCAGAGGAAAGATGCGTACCTCATGCAATGCTAATATGCAACGCCGTACACGAAAGGGCCAAGGATAGGTCCTCGCCTAGCCTCGACGACACAGAGGATATGGGATCCAGGAGTGGAGGGTAATTCTGAGTGGTGGTGGTGGTGTTATTCAGAATTGGGCGTGGAGGGACCGCAAGTGCGGAGGGAATCTTCAGACATGTTGGTTTGAAGCAAGTCGCAATATGTTTACGCGTTGTTTGGTTCCGGGCTAGTTGACGCCCGCCGTAATGTGTAAAGCCATTGTTGTACATATCCTCTGCATGCCATGTTGAAAATTCAGATATCTGCCATGAGTAAGTCATAATATCCGAATTGCATGGAAATACTTCAAAAAAAGTGGAGCCAGGAATCCCTCTAGAAGGTTGCCAGAAGGTCGAGAAATTTGTCTGGGTCTCCTGGGCCTTACATGGAATTAGCGCCTGGCCACTGTAAGCGTTTCAAAACTCCAAGTTCAAGGTGCAGTAAATACTGCGTTTCGGCCTTTATTTCGGGCCTGAACTCATTTCAAGGCTCGGAGCAGCCTGAAAATTTGGTAGGAACACTTTTGATGTGCGTACAACTTGAATTTAAATAAGAAACGGGCGCGTAAGCTGATTGATTCCGTGTTAGGCGGTACTATAATATTAATTGTCACGGGGCCTTGTACGGCTTGGATGACAATTGTACGAACTACCACCCACGGCGTCGCCCACCAGCGTCGCCTTCTGCTTCAGGTGCCCCTCTGTTGCTTGCAGCCATCCCTGTACAGCTATAGTTGGCAAGTAGCTCAATCATCTCTCTTGACGACCTCTTGAATAGTGTCTTGCTTACCATCATTGGGTCTATTTACCGTTGGCTTGTGCCTCAAAGCCTTCTATTATCCACCGGGCCATTCTAGTATTATCCACAATAGTATCCTGCTTGCTACCATTGGCTACATTTGGCGCCGTGCTTGCGCCTTGAACCCTCTTCTGATCCACGTCCGTTTTGGATGATGGAAACGGCAGACAGACAACAACTTTCCAGGAAGGCTCGGTTAGTCTACTTATCTCACAGTTCGACCACGGCGCTAATGCCAGTTTAGCCGCAAGAATGCACGGGCAGGAGGGGTTCGGGCTTCAGCTTCGGGTTCAAAGAAATGTATCCTCTGCTCCAGGAAACATCCCCCAGAGTAACAGCTCTCGCAACGTTCCACAAGACCGTGTACTTCAATCTCTCTCGGCTCTGACTGTCCGTGTTTTTTTCTCTTCATGCCGCTTCCATTATTCACTACATTTATTAGGGCACAACTGTTACAATCTCTACCAAGACATTACAGCGCTTCGAAGGCGTCGTCGCTTCTACGAGGGGTCAAGGCGATACCACAGGTGTCACTCTTAAAGGCGTCAAAGACATCACAACCCCTGGAGCGCCACTCAAACACCAATTATTCATTGCTTCTACCAATATCGACACCTGGTTATCAGGACCCGCTGATGCAGAACCTATGAACGGCAATAGTGAGCTTGATATTGCTATTGGCGGGGTAAATGAGGAGGTCAAGTTGAGGCGTTTATACGACACATGCTGAATACCAAACTCACTTTGGATGCAGATACGAAGCTGTGGTCCGACGGCCCAACACGTATATTCCTCCCCGTACAAGGAAGTCAGTTTCCTTCTCTCTGCCTGTTGGCAATGCGGCCGCGGCCTCCACTGCAACTGCGAACATCCCTGAACATTCGGTCAATGGACTAGATGGTGCTGCACTCCCCTCTCAGACACAATTGCCATCATCTTCAAAGGCCCCCTCCCCAGCCCCCGACAAAGTCAATCTGAAGCCTAAAGATGCCACTGCCAATGCGAACATCAATGTCGATGATAGCGGGGTAAATGAGGAAGACAAGTTGAGGCGTTTATACGACACGTGCTGAATACCAAACTCACTTTGGATGCAGATACGAAGCTGTGGTCCAACTTACCAACGCGTATATTCCTTCCGGTGAAAGGAAGTCAGTTGCCTTCTCTCCACCTGTTAGCAATGCGGTCGCGGCCTCCACTGCAACTGCGGACATCCCCGATCTTTCGGTCAATAGACCGCATAGTGCCGCACTCCCCTCTCAGACACAGTTACCTTCGTCTTCAAAGGCTCCCTCGCCAGTCCCCGAAAAGGTCAATCTGAAGCCTAAAAATGGTCTTTTATATGAACTCATTCTCCTCACAGCCTTCGGACACATGGCGAGATTTTATTACAACCGAGCGGCAACGCCTGGCCGAGAAGAGAAAGGCCCTCGCCAAGAGCGAGATAGACAAACGTAAGCTCGACCTCGTCGAGTTCAGCCAAAATTTCAAGGTTTGTTTGTGCACAGTTACTGGCATGTTCGATTGCTTAAGTATTTATCAAGCTTAACAAACCTCTCCCTGATGACCTCGTTCCGATCCTTGCGAAAGACGAAGAAAAACAGCGTGTCATTCGCGAGAAGGCTTCGATAGACGCAGCATCTCCCCAGGCCCGACGCATCGGCGCCATTATCCCAGCTAATGCTGCCTATGGCCCAGGAGTCACCGTAGCCAAAATCAGCATCGCAACATTGCCACCTACATCAGTACCTGCATCAAAGACGACCACTAATCCTGTCGAACCTCCCTCAAACGTTGCCGCGAGGAAAGTTTTGTCGTCGACAAAATCAGTCACCTCAAAGACCAGCCTGAATAAGCCTTCCATATTCATTCAGGCTATTCCACCCTTCAAGAGAAATAAACCTCGTATATCCACAGGGCCTCCACCTGCCACCAACGGCACACCCTCAAACTCGGATGATTTTGCTACGCCGAGCGCAAGCACGAACGAGCATCTGGGAACTAATGTCAGCGTGTCTCCTGCAATTGCTTCTAGCTGGTTGGATGACAATGTCTCGTCGCTCGGGCCCGATATCAAGAGAAATGCCTTCACTCATGTGCTTTTGCGATTTTTCGTGCTGCTTGTAAGAGCGTGCTCTAATATTCTTTTCTCTATAGGGTGGACCGTCAGCAAACACTGCTACTTCGGCTTCTAATCCAGGCTCTTCTTCAGCGTCACCTGAGCCCGAGCCCAAGCCTGAAACGATGAGAACATCCTATGTGAAGGGTCTTGTCGTTACTAATTTACCTGTCAAGGCACCCAATCCGTTGATGGAAAATCGAATTATGACTCCTCAACGGAGGGAAACGACCGAACGGGATGAAACGCTACACCAGAAGGAAGTGATGTTGGGAATTCAGGTGGAAGAATTACAAAAAAGGGAGGAGGAATTAAAGAGGAGGGAGATGGAGGTAGCACAAGAGGAGAAGGAGTGGCAACGGCAAAAGGCGGTAACAGAAAAGGCGCTCGCGCTTCAACAGCATGAGTTAAAAGCACGAGAAGAAGCATTACAAGCGAGGGAGATGGAGTTGGAAATTGTAGTGGCGACGCAACAAAAATCTGCGATATTGTTTAAGCTGCGCTTGATCCTTCTGGACACCACCACTAGGACCTACAGACAACTTCTGAGGTGTGTTGGAGCAGATGCGCAAACGATGCTCGACGTTTTCCAACTGGTACGCGGTACAGCCCCTGTCGTTTTGAAATCCCTCATGCCTCGAAAAGCTTCTGGATACAGGAGACTTTCCTGATCGCGGACAGCTTATTGCTGCAATGCGAAGGCTTTCCGCCAAAGCTCGAATCTATCCACAAAGATACATCCTCGATGAGCCTATTCAACTGGTCAAAGAATATCCGGTCAATTCTGGGAGGTTTGCAGATATATACCAAGCAGAATTTCGGGGAATAATGACATGCCTGAAAGTGATCAGAGTGCATGCATTCGACCTAGCCCAGCACATGGCAAAGGTAGGTTGTACACTTGTTCCGCTGCAACTACTCCTCTTAATTATTACGACAGGTCTACGCAAAAGAAGCGATCCTCTGGTGTCAGTTGTCCCATCCAAATATTCTCCCGTTTTATGGGCTGTGTATGTTTCGTGATATCCAGGTCGCCTTTGTGGCGCCTTGGGCTGAAAACGGTAATCTTAGTGACTTTCTTGCTAAAGAACCACGCGCAAACCGCGTCTTTTTGGTGAATAAATTTATCTACGTTGTTCCTTAACGTAGGAATAACCTACTTGCTAGTGTTTGGATACCGCGGCCGGTGTTGAATACTTGCACGCAAACGATGTTGTACATGGAGACTTGAAAGCAGTACGTCTGCTTTGCTAGCCTTGTTATGAAATTGCTCAGTCCTTTTTCATAGTTAAACATACTCGTGGACGCATCCGGAAAAGCCTGCCTGAGCGATTTTGGCCTTTCAGGTGTAACTGATAAAGACATAGTACGATGGGCCACACAGTCATCAGTGGCATCAAAAGGGGGAACAGCAAGATGGCAAGCTCCTGAACTACACAATGAAGTCAGCGACATCCATAACACTAAGGCCACAGACGTTTTTGCGTGGGCGTCGACATGTTACGAGGTAATTTAAAGGTCCTATTTAAACAATGGAGAGCTCAACGTTTTCAGGCTTTCACTGGCAACCCGCCTTACTTTGAAATACGTGGCGAGGCAACAGTAGCATTGAAGATTATAAGAGGTGACCTTCCAACACGCCCTGCAGTCGAGGACCTTTCGTGGACTGAAAAAGGGCTGACCGAGGATATATGGGATCTCCTAGTAGACTGCTGGAAGACGAATGCATCGGATCGTCCCAACATGTCAACGGTGATAACCAGGCTCGATCGCGAAAAGCCCGGCATCGACCTTCGACCGCCTGGGCAGTGGAAATCTGGTGCAGCCATGCGATTCAATACTGACGCAGAAGAGCGGCGACCTTCGTTGGATGATTTGGATGTCATATTGACGAGGGTTATGGACCAATCTATACAACCTCTGGAGCTAAGTGGTGATACCAGTGATTCAGCCATAGGAGCTTGAATAGTTCGTCGCCTCAATTATCAAAATAATTTCAGAAGTCTTTACTTAGCCTCCTGTGTGATCTGGAAGGCGTATCATCCAAATCGTATCCGGTGCAAGGAAGGCGGGAAGGGAAATTGAATTGAGATAAAGTGTACCAATTGTCAGTAAATGCCTAGGTGTCATATATAGTCTGCAGAGTGATGCTACTCCTGATGCTACTCGAGCGCAGGCGAAAGAGGTGCTTACGGATACAAGCAACGGGAACAACAACCCGGGCGCCAACAGTAGTAGCCCCATCACCGTATCAGATAGTTCAACAAAATGCCCACGCTACGAGCCCTCATTTGGTACGCGATTGCTCCAACTGAGCCACCCGCACTTGATACAACCAAGACATTACCAGTTTTTACTTTGGCTAAGTCGAAAGGGATGGCTGACAAGATAAGCTGTCATGCCTGCAAAGACAATGGCTTCATATATGTCTGATCACACGCACCAAAAATGCCGAGTTTTCTGGGTCAGAGTCGAGTGTACTCAGCAGGCTTGAGCGCACCTCTCACGTCAAGGTTTTTATTTAAGTCTAAGGGCAATATCGAGAAAGGAACTTCGAGTCAGTTGAAATGAGAACCCACCAAATTTAAGCTGTTCGAGCTATTCATTCTGTTCGTTCTGGTTGTTTTTGTTATACTATTGCAACGCCATATACGAGGGGACTGAGGATATGTCCTTGCCCAGCCTCGTCGACATTGAGGATATAGGTCCCAGGAGCGGTGGGTAGTTTTGAGTGGTAGGTATATGATTTAGAGAGTGGCGTGGAGGAAGCAGGTGCGGAGGGAATCTGTTCATGGTTATCGAGTCGGACATGTTGGTTTGAATCGAGACGCGATGTTTACGCGATGTTTGGTTGACTTCCGAAGTTCCGCTGGATTATGATATTCGACTGTGACAAGCTTGGCAGGACGCCTGGATTGCGTGCGATGTGTGTTATCTTCATCCTACACCTCATACGTCGAGAACAGATGCCTGCCACAAGTAAGTGATCATTTCATCGCATGAGAATACTCAAAAGTGGAGAATCCCTCAGCAATCCCTAAGCATTCCCCCTACCAACAAGGTCAAGAGAAGAGAATTGCTTGCTTCAGGGTCTCATTAAATGGAACTGGGTAGCGATAAATAGTGTTTAACTGTCAAGGCGCAGTAAAGATGCTGTTTTTGAGTTATTTCGGGCCTCAAATTTCAAGGCTTTGGGCGGCCGATTTGTTATCGATGCATTTCATGAAACGGGCGCTTGAGCTGAATGAATTTTGATTCCGTGGTAGGCGGTGGTACCAATAGCAATGGTCACGGGGACTTTTAAGGGCTTGGACCACAGCTTGTACTATTACTGCTGGCAGTGCTACTACCTCACAGCATCGCCCACCAGCGTCGTCTTCTGTTTCAGCTGCCCTTGTGCCTGCAGCCGTCATTGTCCTGCTATTACTGTCCAGTAACTCGATTATCTCTCTGACTACCTCTTCTGAATAGTGTCTCCTGCTTGCTATATTTGCCGCTGTGCTTGCGCCTCGAGGCCTCTTCTTATCCACAACCGTTTTCGACACTGGCAAAGCCAGCAAGGCAACAAAAAGCTTCCAGGAAGGGAGCGCCTGAGCCTGCCCAGTTAGTCTGCTGCTATCTCTCAGTTCGACTATAGAGCTAAGGCCAGTTTAGCCGCATAACTCAGAGTGCATGGGCTCGGGGCGCACCTACTTTCACCCCACCCCCCTCAAATGCGCCTCGGGTCCAAGGAAATATATTCTCTACTCCAGGAAAATTTCCACCTTTAGCCCAGACCAAGGGCTCTCGCGACGTTGCCCAAGACCGTGTATTTCAATCTCTCTTGGGTCTGACTGTTCGTGTTCCTTCCTCTTCATGCTGCTTCCCTTATTCACTACATTCATTAGGGCATAACTGTTATAATCTTTACTAAGACCTCGCAGCGCTTTGAAGGTGTCGTCGCTTCTACAGGCAGTGAAGGCGATACTACAGGTGTCACTCTTAAAGATGTCAAAGAAATCTCTACCCCTGGAGCGCCACTCATGGACCAATTATTCATTGCTTCTACCAATATCGACACCTGGTTGGCAGGACCCGCTGATGCGAAACCTTTGAATGACAATAGCGAGTTTGATATCGCTACGAATGAGGAGGACAAGTTGAGGCATTTATATGACACGTGCTGAATACTAAACTCATATTTGCAGATATAGAGCTATGGTTCGAGGGTCCTACGCGTATGCTCCTCCCGTTTCAAGGAATCCAGGCGCCTCCTCTCCGCTTGTTAGCATTGGGGCCACGGCCTCCACTACAACTGCGGACATCCCCAAGCTTTCGGTCAACATACCAGATAGTGCCTCGCTTCCCCCTCAAACACTGTCTTCAATAGCTTCTTCGATGACAAGATCAGTTGCTTCTGGAACCAGCTTGAAGAAGCCTGTCGCACTCAGTGCTATTCCACCCAAGGGCGATAAACCTCTTGCGCCTATAGGGCCTCCATCAGCCACCAATGGTGCACCCTCAAACTGGAATGGTGTTGCTCTGCTGAGCGCAAGCTCAAGCACACATCCTAGAACGAATGACAGTATGTCTTCCGCAACTACTTTCGAGCGGTTGAATATCCGGTCGCTCGAGCCCAATGTCAAGGCATATGCCTTCACTCCTGTGATTTTGCGATTTTGTTAGTGCTGGTTATGAGAGCGTGCTCTAATATTCTTTTCTCTATAGGGTGGACCGTCGTCAAATGTGGCTACTTCTGCTGCTAGTCCAGCCTCTGCCCCAGCGTTGTTCGAACCTGAGACTGAAATGGTGAGAATACGCTATGTGAAATGTCTTCGTTATTAATTTGCATGTCAAGGGACCCAATCTATTCTTCGGTGTACAGCCTCTCAAGAAAAGTCCGCCTTTAGAAATCAAAGATGACTTCGCTCCTTTCAAGTACGACAAGGTTCCAGAGATATCTCCAATCGGTGTGTTGTGTTCGTATTTCCCCAGTTTTCACGACTCAGATTACACACAGCCCATGTGTGGCCCAACTATGACAAACGCTACGTCCAGATGTTTCCGCCTTCTCTACACATGCATCACCAGCCCCAGTCCCACACCATGCCAACTCATGGCTCGCCACCACTCCTCTCTCCATACAACGAAGACACCACGCCAGATCATGGCTTGCCTTTGCCCCTCTCTCTATACGAAGAGGACACCATGCCATCTCATGGCTCGCCACCATCCCTCTCTCAATACGACGAGGACGTCATGCCATCTCATGGCTCGCCGCTGTCCCTCTCTCCATACAAAGAGGACTCCGCGGATGTCGCTTTTAGTGATGTGGACGCACATCCTCCCCATGGTTATCCCAGACAAGTATGTGTCGTTTATCGCGTGTATAATCACAACTTAACCTTAACTCACTGGTAGCCCATGATGCCAAGAATGCCTGACCCAGGCCCCCCAGGTGCTTATATCCCTGGTCCATATATGCAACCAATGGAACACACCATGCCTGCTCCTGGACCTCTGCTGCCCCCTTCTCAATCATATAGAGAAGGCCCCGTGGCCCTAGATGCCAGTTATATGTACACATACCCTCCCTACAGCCTTTATCCCGGACAAGTACGTGTCGTTTATTGCACGTATAATCACAACTTAACTTGCTGGTAGCCCACGATGCTGGGAATGCCTGACTCAGGCCCCCTAGGTGCTTATATTCCTAATTCATATATGCAACCGATGCAACACACCGCACCTGCTCCTGGCCCGCCCCCGTCCCCCTTTTCATCATACGAAGGGGATCCCGCGGCCCTGGATACTGGTTATGGGTACGCATACCCTCCCTACAGTTATCACAAACAAGTATGTATTGTTTATCACGCATATAATCACGACTTACCTTACGGGTAGCCCATGATGCCGGAAATGTCTGACCCAGATCCCCTAGGTGCTTATATGCCTGGTCCATATGTGCAGCCGATGCAATACCCTCCGGGGATACCCCCGCAAAATGGTAAGAGATATCCTTTGTATGTGTATGTCTCCTTAAATTCATCCTGCAGCTATGTATTTGCCTGCTATGGGACAGGTTCCACGTACGTTATTGCTTCTACACGATGAATAGCCCCCGACTGATTCCAAATGCGCTCTAGCACAAGCATGGTGGGAGATGGGGGTAACACAAGAGTATTATGAGTGGCAAGGGCAAAGCTTGGCAACAGAAAAGGTCCTTGCTCTTCAAAAGAAGGAGGATGACTTGAAAGCACACGAAGAGGTATTACACGCGAGGAAGATAGTTTTGGAAATTTTAGTGGCGATGCAACGAAAATCTGTGATATTGTTCAAGCTACGCTTGATTCTTCTGGACGTCACTACTAGGACCTACAGACAACTTCTGATGTGTGACGAACGAGAAGCGCAAACAATGCTCGACGTCTTCCAATCAGTATGTACTGCAGCTCCTGACGTTTATTTGAAATTCCTGATACCTTAAAAAGCTTCTCGATGAAGGAGCCTATCCGAATCGCGGACAGCTCATCGTTGCAATGCAAAGACTTTCCGCCAAAGGTAGAATTTATCCAAAAAGATTCATCCTCAAGGAGCCTATTCAACTGGTCAAAGAACAATCGGTGAATTCTGGGAGATATGCAGATATATATCAAGCAGAATTTCGGGGAATAATGACGTGCCTGAAAGTGATCAGAGTGCATGCATCCAACCTGGCCAAGCATATGGCAAAGGTATGTTGTATACTTGTCCCGCTGAAACCGCTCCTCTCAATTATTACGATAGGTCTACGCAAAAGAAGCGATCCTCTGGGGTCAATTGTCACATCCAAATCTTCTCCCGTTTTATGGACTGTACATGTTTCACGCTAAAGTGGCCTTTGTAGCGCCTTGGGCTGAAAATGGTAATCTTAGTGACTTTCTTGCTAAAGAACCACGCGCAAACCGCATCTTGTTGGTGAATAAATTTATCTACATCGTTCTTCGACGTAGGAATAACCTACTTGATAGTGTTCGGATACCGCGGCCGGTGTTGAATACTTGCATGCAAACGATGTCGTGCACGGAGACTTGAAAGCAGTGCGCCTTCTTTGCTGTCCTTTTTCATAAAATTTATCAGTCCTTGTTCATAGTTAAATATCCTCGTGGACGCGTCTGGAAGAGCCTGCCTGAGCGACTTTGGCCTTTCAGGTGTAACTGATAAAGACATAGTACGATGGGCCACACAGTCATCAGCCGCATCAAAAGGGGGAACGGCAAGGTGGCAAGCTCCCGAACTACACAATCCTGAAGTCAGCGACATCCGCAATACGAAGGCGTCAGACATTTTTGCGTGGGCGTCGACATGTTACGAGGTAATTCATAGGTCCTATGAAGACGATTGAGAGCTCAACATTTTCAGGCTTTCACTGGCAACCCACCTTACTTTGAAATACCTCGCGAGACAACAGTAGCATTCAAGATTATGAGAGGTGACCTTCCAACCCGGCCTGCAGTCGAGGACTCTTCGTGGACTGAAAAAGGGCTGACTGAGGGTATATGGGATCTCCTCGTAGACTGTTGGAAGACGAATGCATTAGATCGTCCCAACATGTCAACGGTGATAACAAGGCTCGATCGCGAAAAGCCTGGCGTGGACCCTCGACTGCCTGGGCAGTGGAAATCTGGTGCAGCCATGCGATATAATCCTGACGAAAGGGAGCAGCGGGTTTTGTTGGATGATTTGGATGTCATATTGACAAGGGTTATGGACCAATCTACACGGCCTTTGGAACTGAGTGGTGGTAATGATACAGCCATAGCAACTTGAATCGTTCGTCGCTGCTAGATTATGGAAAAATTTTGATAAGTAGCTTCCTGTCTGATCTCTAAGGTGTATTAAACTGTAGTCCATGAGATCTATGGTGTTCATATGCAAGGGAAGTTTTTTCCCCCATCCTATCTCTTCTTCGTCCTAGATGGATTGAGATAAAATATACCATTCTTGCCGAAAACCTAGTCCGAGTCACTGTCGCTACCTCTCCTACTCCTACAATCATTTTCCTCCACTGCCTTGATGATCTCCCGCATGCATAGCAAATCTTCTTCATCCAAAGCTTCACAGTATTTGAACGCAAGCAGATCTAGCTGACACAACCCTGCGTGATTTCGGAGCTTTAAGCAACCAATCAAGTCCCCCACATTTGAGTTTTGCCCTCGAATTTTGCCCCAATTATGAATCTGGAGCTTCCGCAGGTCCATAAATGTTGGACGAGGAGGGAAATCACCCAGTTCGACACCCATTCCACGTCCCAGTACTTCGAGAAAAGGGCCTACATCCGAGACTGAATCCCGACTACCCAGACAAATGCAAAGCCATTGGAGGTGCGGGAGATCTCCCAGAATGGACCATTCCTCATCTTTAAGAATGATTTCGTCCATTGTTACTGATATTAACCACTGGTATAAGCGAAACGACTGCCAAAAAACTTTGAGAGAGTTTCTCCGGAGGGTCAATATGGGAATCGGCTCTTCCCAGTAATTTGGCATCGAAGGTTGCGGATCTTGCAAGGTGATAGATTTCCAAAACTGTTGCATAACTTGCGAAAGGTAAAGGTGCGAGATAGTATCATGATCGATCTTGCGTGTAATGGTTTCTATACTGAGGGAGATCAGATTGATCCTGTTCAGGCGATGGAAAGACGTCGAGTGTGGGGCCATTTCCTGGGAAAATAAGGTGGTCTAAAACAAAGGCGCAGCTATGCAATCTACAGTCTTTGATAATCACTTCTTGGAGGTATTTCAAGGGGACGGGCACAATACTCGGTATATTGTCAAGAACATCTGACCGTATAGCATCGGTGATTGACAGTGATTCAAGGAGGGGTGTTTTGGAAAGTACGCACAGAAGCTGACTTATCGAAGGTTGGATATTAGAGATGGAGAGAAATTGAAGATTGCTGAAGGCAGTTTGTTCAAGTTCCCATGCCATGTGACACCTCGTAAGCTCGAGGTCGCGCAATCGTGGTGATCCCACAAATGACCCGATGACTGTGCTCCGAGTACCATCGCCACTCTTCGAGACACACAATTTGAGGTGTTCTAGTGCAGGGGCAGGCTCCTTTAACAATGCTAAAAGTTCTGGAACCTTTGAGTCAACGGACGAATAGTGATTATAATGCTGTAAATCGAGGGCGAGGTCTTGAATTCGTGACAGTTGTGAGCTGAAAACATGCATCAAGAGCTCAAAATTCTTTTCACGCATTCCTAAGCCATCGTAGGAGATAGTCAAAGGCATGGTCTTTGAGCGTTGCAGCATCTCCATCACCCATGATGGGCAGTCGAATGGTATGTCGCACCACAGACTCGGGGTGGACAATGCCACACTGTGACAGTTTGAGCATACATGCGACACACGCCTGATCCAACTGAGGTCCGATCTTCTACGCGTATAGGTAGAGAACTTGAGATCCACTTGAAATCGAATGCATTTGAAGATGAGGCTAAGGATATCGTCGGGGATCCGGCACATGCTATGCAGTAAATTATAGCGCCTCTTGTAGTAGGAGATAATCACATCGTGAGCCTTGATTTGTTTTTGGATATAATCTCTAGCTGCTGCCCTAGTAGCAACAGTTGAGAATGTAACCTCGATTTTTGGATCCGTAAAAGTAGCGTCTACTTCTGAGGACCCTTTAGGCTCAATTGTGCAAGACTCATCTAAAGACCTACCGTCCATTTTCAATAACTTGCAAACGAAAAAATGGAGAGCGCTGAGATGATTTGGATGGATAGAGTGTTCGAACTTCGGATTATTATTTGTTTCGCGCACGTGGCTGTATCGGCGCCGGCACTTGATTGGCGCGTTTGAGTTAGCGCTCTGAACAGTCGTCGCTAGAATATCTTAATAATTTTATAAATCTTTAGTTTCCTATATCATCCAGCTGTTATCCAAATGCAAGCTGTCGTCGGTGTTTTCATGCAAGATTTTCCGTCTTATCTGTTCTCTGCCCCAGATGGATTGGGATGAAATGTATCATTGTTGGTGACTCCTACCTGGCCAGTCTAAGCTTTTGTCATTCACCGTCACTACTACTGAAAGCTAAGCTCTCCCGTCCCAACATTTGTCCTCCTCAACCGTCTTGACGACCTCCCGCATCCGTAGGATATCTTCTTCCCTCACAGCTCTACAATATTTTAATGCAAGCAAGTCTAGCTGACACACACCTGCTTGATATCGTGACTCTAAGCAACTAATCAGGAGCCACACAAGGTCCCTGTTTGAGAGCACTCGGTTGGCGGTCCGTCCGAACTTGCCCCAACTACGAATCTCGAGGTTCCGCAAAGCCATGAATGCTGGACGAGGAGCATGATCGCCGAGCTCGAAACCCATTCTACGTTCAAGTACTTTGAGAAAAGGGCCCACATGCGAGACTCCCTGGGAATCCCGACTAATGCAAAGACATCGGAGGTGCGGGAGATCTCCTAGAATGGACCATACGTTGTCTTCAAGGTCGACTGTGTCCACCTGTAATGATAATAGCTGGTACAAGCGAAGCGACTGCCAGAAAGTGTTTCTTGCACCGGTTTCAGAAACTCCGCGAAGGGTAAATATGGGAATCGGCTCTTTCCCGTGAGGCTGCGGATCTTGCAAGGTGAGAGATTTCCAAAACTGCTGCATATGTTGCGAAAGGTAAAGGTGCGAGATAGGTCCTTCAGTGCTATGATCAGCCTTGCGAGCGATGGTTCTTATCCTGACGAGATTGGGTTGATCCTGTTCATGATCAAATTGTAACGAAGGAGAAAGATAGATCATAGCAGCATTTCTTGAGAAAACAAGGTGGTCAAAAAGGAAGGCGCAGCTGCGCAATCCGCACTCTTTGATTGTTACTTCTCGGAGGTATTTCAAGGGAACGGGCGCGATCCTTTGTGTATCGTCAGGAACATCATCTGACTGCATAGCGCGAGTGATCGATAGTGATGCAAGGAGGGGTGTTTTGCGAAGTACATCCAGAAGCTGACTTATCGAGGGTGCTGTTTCCCGATGTATATCAGAGATGACGAGAGATCGAAGATTATTAAATGCGGTACGTTCCCATGCCACGGGACACCTCGCGAGCTCGAGGTGCGCCAGTCGTGGTGAACCCGCAAATGTGCCGATAAGTGTGTCCTGAATATGATAGTAGTGCTTCGAGATACGCAATTCAAGGTGTTCTAGCACAGGGGCAGGTTCCCTCAACAATGATAAAAGTTCCAAAATCTTCGAATGTCCCAGGCAATGCCGTAAATCGAGAGCGAGGGCCTGAATTCGTGACAGTTCTGAGCTGAGGACATGCATCAAGAGCTTGCGATTCTTTTCACGCATTCCTAAGTCATTATACGAGATCGTCAAAGGCATAGTCTGTGAACGTTGGAGCATCTCCATTACCCATGATGGGCAGTCGAATGGTATGTCACACCATAGACTTGGGGCGGACAATGCCACATTGCGCCAGTGTGAGCATACATGTGATACTTGCTTGATCCAAACGAGGTCTTTTCTATAGATAGAGAAATCGCCTTGAACATGAATGCGTTTGAAGATCCGGGTAAGGATATCGTCAGGGATCCGGCACATGCCAGTCAGTGAATTATAACGCTTCTTGTAGTAGATGATGATCGCATCGTGGGCCCTAATTCGTTTTTGGATATAATCTCTAGCTGCTGCCCGAGTAGCAATAGTTGAAAATGTACCCTCGATTTTTGGGTCCGTAAAGGTAGAACCAACTTTTGAGAGTCTTTTAGAATCAATTCTGCAAGACTTGTTCAAAGACCTACGGTTCATTTTCAACAATTTGCAAGAAAAAATCCTTTCGTCTGAATGACTCGAGGGACAGAGAGTTTGGGTAGAGTGTCCGGATGAGTTGAGTAGATAGAGAATCTATTCGGGTTTTGTTGAATAGAAAGAAGTGAAGTTGAAGTGATTCGTGAACCGTCTCGCGGCCGTATAGCCGGTTCTTCGCACGCGGATCGTGCCGGTAAAACTTCCTCATACATAACGTTCATGTTGGCTCTTTGCAGAACAATAATATCATCCTTGGAACTACTTCGCTCTATGGATTCCGATAATTTCATGCTGTCCAGATGAAGGGTCCTCAGAGTGCGGAGTATGGCCCACGTTGAACATATTACAAGTGAAATTTGGCTTCGTGCGATTGTAACAACCTGTTCGTCCAACAGGAACGAGCGTGAAGTCACTGACCCAGTGACCCACCTACCACTCATTGTGCACGACCACCTTTCCAATGAGCTCGACGACATCCCACACTCACCAAAGTCACCAACATCAGACCAGCATTCGCCCAAACACGAGGGGCTCGAAGAAACTGACAATACTCAACCACATCAATCTCTCAAGCGTGTGGTAGAAGAGGAACTTCGTAGGCCACGATGGCGCTTACCAAGCGATACTGAGGTTGAGAGCAAGACAAGGATATACGCTACGATCGTTGCAACGGGCGCTACTGCCATTGCAGGACCTATCGGGTTGCTCGCCTTGTCAACGTGGAGCAAGATTTTCGGGCGGGGAGGCCTCGGCTGGTTTGAGCTTTCCTTTGGGACAGTCGGCTGTTTCGCGCTCTCTCTCATTACTGGCGGCTGTGTTCTCTTCTTCCCAATTTCGCCTATTCTTCGACTTCTTAACGGGGATAATCAATCTACAACGGAAGATACCCCTGAGGGCGATGTCCATGGTCAGACAGTACTAGATACTAAGGACAATGTTAGTATAATATATTATTCCTTTAGCTGTGGCAACATTACTGACTTACATTTCCTCAGGCCCAGTACCCCCCATCCAACATCGGACTCCTCCCCCCTTCGCCTGAATCCGCAAAATGGCTAAACTCCCTCCTTCACACCCTCTGGCCGATTGTCAACCCCGCCCTCTTCGCCTCTATCTCTGACATGCTTGAAGACTCCCTCCAAGCTTCCCTTCCGAAGCTCATTCACGGTGTGCACGTCGCTGACATCACCCAGGGCTCTGAACCCATGCGTATTCTTGGTATTCGTTGGCTTGACCGCGGTGCCCATGCTCACGATGGAGACGTATTCAATATTGAAGTGGCACTCGCCTATCGTGCCCGAATGTTCCATGGGAAGGGACTCAAGGACCGCGCCCAAGATGCGCACCTCCTTCTCCACTTTCTTCTCGCAGGAGGCGTAACAATCCCCATCTGGGTGGACTTAACAGGCCTCCTCGCAACCCTCCGTCTTCGCATCCAACTCATTCCCGCCCCGCCCTTTTTCTCCCTCGTTACCCTCACGTTCCTCGGGCAGCCCAAGATCAACGTCGCGTGCACACCCCTGGCCAAGAACTTTTTGAACGTGATGGATATCCCGGGGTTGAAGGGATACCTGCAAAGCGCTATCGATGCTGCCGTGGGGGCGTATGTTGCGCCGAGGAGTTTGACGTTGGATTTGGGGTGGGGCCAGGGAGCGCCGGATACGGAGGCAGTGGGTGTGCTTATTGTCACTGTGCAGAGTGCGAAAGGGTTCAAAGGCGGTGATGGAGGTAGCATTTTTGGGTCGAAGGAGGAGAAGAAGGGAGATACATATGTGACTGTTGGATGGAGCAAGTGGGGGAAACCGTTGTCGTCGACAAGGTAGGCGTCTCAAATCTTCCTCGGGAATGTAAATGTATACTCAACGCAACGGGAATAGAATCATCAATGGGGAAGCAAACCCTGTATGGGAAGAAACCACTGCTCTACTCGTTGGCCCAGCCGATATCAATGCCCAGGAATCACTTAGGCTTCAACTGTGGGATTCTGGTACGTATTTATTCTTACATACCCTCGACCTGCTATCTCATCGATCCTACAGACCTCTTCACCGCCGACGACCTCCTCGGCACCGTCGATTTCCCTCTATTGGATATCATTAAACACTCAGAGAACCAGCTCTCTGCGCACGAGGACGGCTTAACGAAGACAAAGGGCAAGACCAAGATAACTCGAGGCACTTTATCCTGGAAGTGTGGATTCTTCAGCAAGACCGCGCTTGTTGGATCCAATGTTTCAACTACCGGGGCGAAGAGCATCGAGGACAAGACGAAGGCGCCGGCTACCAGTGTTGCTGGAACTGAGCAGCCTCAGGACCTTGTTGAGAAAGCTCAGGAGATCATCGTAAAGGCTGAATCGGAGCCGAAAAACGATTGGCCGAGCGGTATCATATCTATCCGGATCGAGCAGATTAACGGCCTTGAGGTAGAGAAGGTGAGGGAAAGGGAAGTCAAGGAGGGTGGGGAGGACGAGGAGGCTGATGATCTCCCAAGTGCTTATTGCACTGTGATCATCAACCACCAAAGGGTTTATAAGACTCGGACGAAGTTGAAGTCCAATAACCCCTTTGTGAGTATCCGCTTTTTCGTTCTTCTAATACATGTAGGCTGACGAAGTATGGAAAAAAGTACAACGCTACGACCGAAAAAGTCATCCGAGACTGGCGATCTACACAGATCATAATCGCCGTCCGTGACGCTCGTGTCCACGCTCCCCACCCACTGCTGGGCGTAGTCGTCCTCCCCCTCCGGACTGTCCTCAATCACCACCGCACATCCATCACATCAACCTTCCCCCTTGTCGGCGGAATAGGTTTCGGGCGCATGCGCCTTACCCTCACATTCCGCCCCGTCCAACTGCATCTCCCACCCGCGCTCCTCGGCTGGGACCTCGGCACGCTCGACATCGCGCCCCAGGTACAAGGATCGCACGACCTTCCGCATGACCTCAAAGAATGCAGACTCGTCTTCCGCACGTCATGTGGGAAGGGGAAGATGGATGCCAATTCGGATGTGGATGGCTGGAGCGCACAAGGGGAAGGAGAGAAAATAAGGGTCGCTGTGAAGAAGCGATATGCTTCGTGCTTGGTGGTGGAGTTCAGGAAACCGAAGCATAAGGGTGGCTTGGGGCTTGGGCTGGTGTCTGCGGAAAGGAAGACGCCGGCGTTTGCGGTGATTTGGTTAAAGGACATCGTGGAAGGGGGGGAGCTTGAGTTGACGCTGCCGGTGAGGAAGAATGAGGGCGGTGCATTGGCGAGAGCACGGGCGAATTGCACGTCGGAGGATGTAGACGAGGGGAAGAAAATGGGTGAGAAGATTGGGGAGATCAGGGTGAAACTGAAGCTGTGGCCAGGATTGAGTGGGTATCACCTCGATGCGAAGGTGGATGGGCATCTTCAGGAGGTAATGGAGGTGTTGAATTGTGCGGAGGAAGCTGGAGAGGTTGAGAAGGATTTGGAGTTCGAAGGGCAGAGGGGCGAGAAAGATTCGTCGAGTGAGGAGGAGGGTGACCATGCGTCTCTGAAGTCCGTGGAGACAGTGGGCAGTGGCTTCAAGGAGTTGAAGAAGAGCGAGAGCGAGCTGCATGCGAGTGGGAAGCATCGGGGGCTGGGGTCGGCGGTTCGTGAGGTTGAGCATGCTGCTGATAAGGTGGGTGCTAAGATAGCGGGAATTTTCAAGCACCACCAGCATGAGATTGGCATTGAGAAGGAGATCTAACTGTTGGATATGGCTATATTTTTTCCTATCGTCGTGGTTTCCTGTTACCAAGAAGAGGTTTTTGCTGATATGTTTTCGGTCCGATCTGTAATTGTACATAACTCATGATCATTTGCTATGTAATGCTAGCTCGTATTGCATGGGCGCATGTGGCCTCGACAAGCTGTACCAGGCAGGGCAGGGTAAAAGAAAATGAAGAGTGATGGCAGATGGAGGAAGAACATCTGTCAGTTAAGGCTTTTGCTCCTGTCTGGACAGAGTACTATGAACAAAGTACAGGGCTGGTACCAGTGCTATCCCTTTTTTGAGGCCTACACTGAGTAGTTTTGTCAGGCAAAGTAGCTACACTCAGTAAAAAAATATCAGGGCAGACTTAGTGTATTCAATTTCCGCACAACTTCGGTAGTTGAACACATCGCGGACTTCGCGACGTGACGCGTTTGTGCCGATACTATCAGGTGATATGCCGCTATCAAAATCGTCCTAACTTAGAAGTTGCACAGGCTGAGTTCGTCTCTTCCACAGATTCTCTTGTGGATTTTCTAATTCTACCTCGAACAACTGGGGATACCTCTCACTTTGTCTTCGTCAATTTCTTTTTGCCAATCGTCTCAATCCTCGCCAGGTCAAGTTTAGCTTACGCATTCAAGACCACTGCACTACTCTGCCCTACTGCCCGGGTTTTCATAAAATTTTCAACTCGAAAGTTACGCCGGTTTTACTCCACTTTCCCGAACAAGTTACGCGACTGTGAGCACCTCATTCATCGTCGTTGTATGGGCCTATCTCGATGCTGCACGTGGTTTGTATGGTCATTTTGAGAACTCCTGCGACACTAGTATTGTTGGGATGAATCTCATGCAGCCCAGTAGTTAAAACTGTGGCGCTAATGTTATATTACGTGTTAACTTGCTGCTACCTGTGACGCTGCGGAGGAACAACATCTGTCGACCTCCAAAATTCAAGAACAAATCAGGGATGCGCGAATAAGCAAAGTACTTTGGGGTGTACTCTCGGGTCTTGAAGTGATGATCATTTCTTAACCTGGGCTCATCTCATTCTGTTTTGAAGCGAACAGCGCCCTCTGGTTTGTTCCCATCCATTGTCGAATAGCCTATAAAGAGAGGTAGAGTTTATCCGTCTCCGTCCAAGTGACTTTCCTGTCATCTCTTCTCTTCACAGCTTCAGAAAGCTAATCGACCATGCCTTCCTTCCGCTCAATTGTCCTCTTTGCGACTACCGCCTTAGTCGCCTTTTCTTCTGCCTCCCCGGTTGCAGAAGCAAATGCTGTGCGCGCCGCCAACGGCGCTAGCACTTTCCAGACCCTCTCAAGCATCCTCGACAACACCAACACGCAGCTCAACAGCGTTCTGGCGCAATCTAGTTGGTTCCTTTCCCTTTTTAACAGATGTTAAACCAACTATTACCAGAGCAAATTGCGGCTAGCAACAAAGTAGTTGATGTTGCCACCGTCACCCCTCATATTAATGCGGTCAAGACCATCGTCTCCGACGCTACCACCGCCATTAAGCAACTCCAAGGCCAGGCCCTCGTCTATCCTGCCGGGCAGAGTAACGCGACCTTCGTGCAGCAGATTGCCCAATTTTTGCAGGTAATTCATTTTGTTCTTCGATTCCAATCTTAAAGTTAAAGCTGACTTCACTGCCTTTAGACGATTGCCTCAATCGTCAGCACCACCATCAGCAATGTCGGAGGTAGTACCACTGCCAGTGGCCAGTCTGTCACTAGCACGGCTGCTTCTGCTATCGGGTTTGTATTTTCAATCTTTAGCAACGGCGTAATTTTTCTGATGTCAGTCATAAATAGCCTCCCTGTCGGCGTTTTACTGTTAATCGTGGAGGGGATTGTCGGTGCTATTCTCCCTCCTACCATTCCTCTCTTGGCCGGCGTCATTCCCACCTTGCTTCTTCTTGGTCTGGGCCCTGTATTGGGCATTATTCTCTAAGACGTATAGGCAGTTAGTGTACGTTCATCTCCAAACCGTCTTTGCCTTCGTTAACATTTCTTCGCCCCCCTTTCTTGTTAATAATGGGGTCTCGTTCTGGTTCTCTGACGCTCTGTTGGATTTATCCACCCCATTTCATTGTATCTTTCCCGTAGTTTTAGTTCGCCCTGCCAATGTTCTTCCACAATTGTATACAACGTCTTGTGTTTTTCTTCCCTACAGGAATTTTCCCCTTTCACATCTTCGCCGTGAGAAGTATTCTTGTGTGAATTTTGAGTGCGATTTCGTAGATGACAGTCATTTCACGATGATTGATGGTCTGCTTACGCCACACATAACGCTTGCCTTTGAAAGGGGTTAAGTCACGACGTTTGCGTCTTTAAGTATTATAAGCACCAACGCGATATTTTAGACCTCAGTCCAAGAAGATTATCATGATGGCATCCTTACCTGTTGATAACGAGCCTATACCCAATTATAGAGGGCACTCCACAGCATGACCCACTTGAAGATGTCGTACACAAGGATGTAATAAGCTGTAGTGTTTGACCTTTTACATTTTCCAATTGATCTCTTATATGCTTAATCTTCTAATCCAGAATCTTCAAGACAGTCGATATGAGAAACAGGGATCGCCAGCGTGGCCAGTGGCACTGGAGTGAAATTCTGCCTCGACGTTGCTTCGGGGCCGATTTTACAGTAGCTGCTGTCAGATACACTGTCAAAAATACGTTACTATAGCTACATTTACTTACACTTTACCTTTCAAAGTGGAGTAATGAGTGCGGATGGAGTTCAACGCCACCCCGCCATCACGCGTGACGGCGTGGTCTGAATTCAAACTCCTTCCGTTCACTACCAGATCGACTTGAACATAAAGCCACAGCATCAACTTCAATGTCCTCACGCCTTACAGTGCAATGGCCGTCCTTGTTCCGATACCCGATGATGGCGCAGCATGGTCAAACCCAGAATCTTCTTTGATGAATCCTTGTTACGTGTGATGCGAAGCAGCCTCCTCTACATAATACAGATTCTCTGGCTGGGAAACCATTCACCGAATAGTTCAGTGAACGCATCGATGTGGACTCCAAGTCTCGAACGGCAGGAGAGGTTCTCACTTATGCGCCAGGAAGCTATTGCTCAGTCCTGGCCGCTGCATCATCTCTGTCAAGATCGAGCAGATTCATGTTGGAGAAGCTGGGTCGGGAGATCGGAGTAGCCTCAAGGCCTGACTGAGGAGTTGCACGGTTCATCCAAGCAAGTCAATGATACTCTGAGGCGAACAATACTATTGTGGGTCCTATCTCGCGTCTCTTTGCAAACGTTATTGACGAGAACATTGGTACATTGACGGAAAATTCGATCATCATTCCCTGATCATCCCTCCATGCTCGACCCTCGTATTTAGACTCCACAAGTTCGATCCTCTAGTCTGCGCAATCAAAATTTCTATCCATTGTCCCATCGCCCACCACGGTACATCGTATTTCCCTTTCCACTTCTAGCATTCCTGAGGTTCAGGTACTTCAGCTGCGTCTAGCTGCAGCTCACACTGCGTCACCCCTTCAAATACCTAACATGTTAAGGATGGAGGCTTAATGAGGAACCACGGATGAGAATTCTGAAGGAATCTCAGTGGTGTAATCTCTGGATTGAAAGGAGAACGGACTCGGGCTGCGTGAGGTCTCAAACTTGGATAGGATCGAACTGTTGGGTGGTGACAAACCGTGCCAAGTAGCGGTCGAGCTTGAAAGAGTGATTGTTAGACGGCATAGAATTGACTGGGTCTGCGCTTCTTCCGACACGGAGTGCCATGCAAAAAGGTAAAAGTGCCAAATATCGATCATTACGCTGAGTTTTAGTCGTGTGTCTATCCCTAAGCTGTCTTGTCTGTGTTCTGATTCCGACACAAAACCACAATCAGATTTTTGTACCAGCATTGTAAATCATGCGATGTCCCTACTAAAGCAATGAATCGTTACGTCCTTTACGGTATGTCTATTATGCTTCACGCGGGTTCTAGACGTACGCAGGTCTGATCCCCCAGTCTCCAGATTAACTTCGACACATGATGAACTTGACCTGCTAATACTCGAGTCTTCCCGGGTTGGAACCAATCACAAGTTCCGCTTATTGAAGCAAATAACATATTTGCGCCTTTGTGTATGCTCTTAGAGATCATATAAGGAGTTTAAGGACCTATCTGTTTCTCATCAAGTTACATCCTCATCGCCTTCTCCGCAGCTTTCGAAGACAACTAACATGCCTTCCTTGCGCTCAATTCTTCTATTTGCGACGACCGCCTTGGTTGCCTTTTCTTCTGCCTCCCCTGTTCATGAGGCCAGCGTTGCACGCGATGTCAACGCTTCCAATGGCATTCAGACCCTTGAGGCAATCTTCAGCAACGCCAAGATGCAGCTTAGCGATGTTCAGGCGCAAGTCAGTAAGTATTCTTTTCAGTATTATCGGTAAAAGCTACGAACTAACATGATTATCATTAGGCCAGATCACTACTAACAATCAATCGGCCACTGTCGACACCGTTCGCCCTCAAATTGACGCAGTCAACGAGATCCTTACCAAGACACTAGCCTCTGTGCAGCCGCTCTCACGACAGGCCTTGCTTTTCCCAGGCGGCAATAACACTGCATTCTTACAGCAGTTGGCCAGCTTCATCACCGTCAGTTCCATTTCATTTGTCTTAGTCCTTTTAGAGTTGACACTTGATTTAGACGGTCGCTTCGATCATCAGCTCAATCATCAACGCCGTTGGCGGTGGTGCCACAAGTAGTGGCCAGTCTGTCACCCGCATCGCTGCTTCGACCGTCGGGTTTGTCTCATTGTAATGTTTTACAACGAAATCTACTAATGGTTTTTATAGCATCTCTCTTGGCCAGATACTTTTCGTGGTTTTGAAACTCGTCGGTGCTATCCTCCCTCCCCTCATCCCCCTCTTAGTGGGTGTCCTTCCTACTTTATTTGCCCTTGGCCTCGGTCCTTTGTTGGGTATCGTTATCTAGGGAACTTTGCGACGAAACATCTTTGTTAGATCTTTTAGTCTCTCCATCAGATTTTCCGAAAGAACTTTGTCCTTACTCGTCATCGTATTCTTTGTCCTATCTTTTTTCACAGTCGTCAGCATGATCGATTATCCTGGATATACACAGAGTAGTGTTTGGTTTGCATCCTGATACTCGTTCTCATTCTGTGCATCTTGTTCATCCTGTCCGATCTTTTTTCAATGATCTTTTGAACACGTCAATCTAATATCTGTTTTACTTGCGCCACAGAGGGTCTAATTTTGGAACGTGGCAAAGCTTACGAGATCTCGGCTTTTTGGAGTCGAGTGATTTATGTAAGATGGTTATCAGAAGTGATTTGATTACCATGAAATCATCATGTCATTCAGTAACAAAAGCATCTTCTGTCACACTCACGATTTCGTGCTCGTTCAGCTGTGGCCCGTAGATCCACTGTCCCTCGCATGTCCTCCCACTGTGACGACCAAGACTTTATCACCCGCTCCTGGCACCTCGGAATCTTCCAAAAGGGAAGTCTGGAAGGCCAACAAGATCAACGAACTCATTGAAGTCCTCAAGCAGGAGAAGATTTCGGGCCGCCGCGCCCAGACCAGTTTTACGCGTCAAAGTTATCAGCTGGAACCAGTGAAAAACCGTTGCAGACGCCATTATCGAAGGATCGGATCTGTTGAGCAAATGTTACGTTAGGCGCCATCATAATCACTGGCAGTAATTCGGAGAAATTCATAGAAATTCCAGAAATCATCATTTCAAAAATACCTAACCGAATTGACTCTGCCAATACACTAAGAGTGGACTACTACATAACCTTCAGGTTGAGTTTTGACTCTATCACGAGTAAACTCATCAGTTTCGAGTCGCACATAGGGTCGGGCTACATAAGAACTTCGGTCTCTACGATCCGTCTGTAGTAAATCTCAATACTCTTAGCAAACTCTTGGCAAGAAAAAAGTTCAAACCCCGATCGGCTACTTCCACTATGGGTCAATCACAAGTCCATCACACCTCATCGACATCGATCATTACACGCGGTCAGTTTGCGCCATAAATCCTTTAGCGCGGCGGCCGTGTCGCTGTCAGAACGTTCCACGAAGAGAACCAGTGAGGCAAGACTGAGAAACAGCATCCCGAAATGTCTACACATTCGGCATCGAAGCGCTTATCCGAGTACGTGGCGCGACTCGGAGCTGGACGGTTGAGAACTTGTTGAGAACATAAGGTATGGTTTACTTGAAATGTTGATAAAGGCCCATTCCAATAAGCATACTTAACTCGTATTCCATTGGCAGCTCATTGTACTACATACCGTGGCCCTTGTGGCCTGCTCCCGCAATGTGGGTCCTTGATCGACAATCGTAAATACCCAATTTTATCCTGATCATTCTTCCAATTATAAACGTTGGCGAATACCATTGTCAAGGCGGCTTGAAGGACTTATCGCGATCCCGACTCGGACGAGTTGATGTACTATTCTAAGGATCCTTGCACCACACGACAGAGTTAGGTCCTGTTCCTAGATCATCCTACCGAATACGCCTGTACCACAGCGCTATAAACGAGAGATATCGCTTTTGCTACCTACTCAGGGCCCTCATGAGAAATTTTGCCTTTGACATCGGTGCCGCATCTTTGGCTTTTGCCCTCTATCTCTACCTCAAACGACGCAGAGATGGAGCACGCTTACCTCTCCCGCCTGGCCCCAGGAAACTCCCCATTATAGGAAACCTTCTTGACATCCCCAAAAGCTTCGAGTGGATAACATATCACAAGTGGTCTCAGGAGCTTGGTGAGTTGCTTGACGTATGTTTCTCTTAGAAGGGATCAATCGCTGACCCTCTGTCTACCTCGAAGGATCCGATATTATTCATCTCGATATCGCAGGGACGTCAGTCATTGTCCTTGACAGTGCCCAGTCAGCGACAGACCTTTTAGATAAGAGATCTTCGATATACTCTGGCAGGTAAACCCTCTTTATATCTCATGAGCACAGGCAATGGCTGAGTCGTATACAGGGCGCGGCTACCTATGATTAACGAATTAATGGGCTGGAATTTTGCTCTCGGCTTCATGCCTTACGGTCAGTCCTGAGTTTCCTGTTTCAGAGGATATTTGTCCAAACAGTATTTTGTTAGGTGACTATTGGTGCGGATATGCGGTCATCATTCTATTTTAATGGCTTGAAGCATCCTTCAAAGGCGTCAACATCGTCGGCTTTTTCACCAGGAGTTCAATCCGACCGCCGCTATGCGCTTTCGCTCTCACGAATTGAAAGCAAGTCACGCCTTGCTTCGTCGTTTGTTGGAGTCATCAGATGATATCGTTGGAAATATTCGACAGTTCGTACTATGTTTGATCAATGTCTTGCAGGTTTTGATGGCTGGTTCAGGATGGCGGCTGAGATCATCATGATAATCGCATACGGATTGAAAGTACTTCCCAAGAACGATCCGTATGTTGAGATAGCATTGAAAGCCGTCCATCCTCTGTTTGTAGCCGCTATTCCAGGCACCTTTCTCGTTGACTCTATACCTATTCTCAAATATGTGCCGGAATGGATTCCTGGTGCCGGCTTTCAACGTAAGGCAAAACACTGGCGGAAACTTGCGCTCGATATGATCAATGTGCCCTATGCTGCTGCTAAACGTAACATCGTAAGTTCGACACGATTATGAACTGTTTCTTTGTTTGCTCACATAAACGGTTCGCCTTTAGGAGAATGGTGATAGTACTCCGTCCTTTACGCTGAGCAGCTTGCAAAAATTGGACGAAACGGGTGATTTGAAGGATCAGGAATACATTATCAAGTCGACGGCCGCCGCGATGTACACAGGTGAGGTACCTATTCGCTTGGCAAGTCTACTATAACTGAACAGTTCTTGGTAATCCAGGTGGCTCAGATACAGTACGCATCGTGTTTGTATTGATTATATTCAAACGTTCACTGACGGGTATTATAGACTGTAGCGGCCGTTGCATCCTGCATTCTTGGCCTGCTCACAAATCCCGCAGCACTGAAGAAGGCTCAAGAAGAAATAGACCGAGTCGTCGGCACTAATCAGCTTCCGACCTTCGATGATGAAGATTTGGACGACGGTACTTATATTCAACCTCTTTGCCACATTTTCGACTAATTTATCCATTTGTAGAATATGCCCTGGAAGATATATGGCCTACTCTTCCGTGTGGATTGCCATTGCCTCCCTTGTCGCTACTTTCGATATTGCCAAAGCACGGGACGCAAATGGGAACATCATAGAACCATCCCATGAATATGTATCCGCACTAGTTCCGTGAGTCTCAATTCCTTTTGTGAAATTCTTTGAATCGACGAAACCATTAGTATGCCTGCGTCTTTCCAATGTTCCATCACGCCACGATCAAAGCAAGCCGAAGCCTTGATTAGGGCTTCAATCAACGAGGATTGATGATATTGGGTTTTTTATGTATGCTTTTCTCCGTGATACGATAAGGATCCAGACTCTTGACCCGCTCCTGCAATTGTGAAACCCATGCACGGCTTTTCCTATGCCTCTCAATAATAATTATCTAAATATGGTATTACATCATAGTTACTGCAGGTATATTGCCTCAACGAAGCGATGGTTGAGACCTACGTGGATTAGGAGGCTTACATGTACAGCGTGGCTGGGAAGAGCAATGTGCTGCTTTCCTGGACGTTATGGGGTAAGTTTTTCTCGAAATTTTATCTTAAATAGGCCCTCAGAGTTTGAGAGACTGCATATCATGATCATTGTCATCAACGTGAAACAAGTATGGTAACCGTCCGAGCCAGTGGCTATACACTGACCTCTATTTTGCTCTTTGTTTATTACCTTAACTCTGATATCGCTAGTACTTGAGCTTTCTTCTCGGAGAAAGATCTGCAAAAGATTTCGATGCAGGGTAAGCTGGATCGCACTCCTTAAACATCTTTCTTAGCCACGAGACTCATTTAACACGACAGACCCTATTACAGATACTACCTTTACGGATCTAATCGTCGAGGGAACATTTCCAAACTCTGCTGCTAGGGATGCAGCCAGAGACTATATCAAGAATCAAATCATGGCCCACCAGCCGATCATAAACTACTACAAGAAGCGCCATAATGCTTTGAGTATCATGTGTCGAATTCCTTTCGAAATTCTCGCCCTCATCTTCGACGAAATCAGATGCCTCCAAGGGGAAAATATGCAGTGGGAAAAGAGAAATCTCAGCTGGATTGGGGTATCTCATGTGTGCTCCCAATGGCGCAACGCAGCTCTGTCCACCCCGAGCCTATGGTCCGATCTACCCCTCTTCTGCCCAGCATGGACGATGGAGATGTCGCGGCGGTCAAAGACGTTACCTCTGAAAATTTCATACTTGGGCTCATATAATATGCCTGACACACATCACAAGGCCTTCGTGCATGTACTCAACTCCCAACGGTCACGAATCCAAAGCTTTATACTTGGTTCGGCGGACTGCATTTATCGAACGGACGGAGGGGAAGCTTCTGGAGGTCCTCAACTTATTGGCGAAGCCGGCTCCTATGTTGGAGCGCCTCGAACTGCATTTCCCTTGGAGTAATAAGTTACGTATCCCAGGAACGTTTGAAGGGTCACCACGACTGGCGCACCTCGAGCTAATAGGGTGCGGCATGATATGGAAACATCTGTCTTTTCAGAATCTTCGATCCCTCGACATCTCTGACATACCAGGTCGCCTGGTACCATCGTTGGTTCAGCTGCTAGGTGTACTGTCTAAAACACCGCTCCTCGAGTTACTGTCGATATCCAACATAGCGCCAATCAGAAGTAATGATGCAGAATTGCTAGAGAATATCGGGCCCGTAACCATGAAATGCCTCGAGGAAATTATGATCACATGCGATTTGCACTGCTTTTATTCTCTATTCAATCATATCGTTTTCCCAAGAAACTTGCGCAACATCAAACTCTATCCCTTCTTGCCCGATCGCCTGGATCAGTCCTACACATTTAACATGGAAACAATAGCCCGCAGGATAGATGCTGGTATTGAAGGCGCTGTCTCATACCTCAAACTTGGCGGCGAGAGGATACAGTGTTGGAAACGGTCGATAACCTCCGAGTCGCAGAAGCAACAGCACTCAATGGAGATGCCTGAGGAATCGCCTACAGTTGACGTTAGTTCGTATGTTTCTGTCGACTCGCTGATCTGCTGGAACAGCAGGGACGCTTTCTGGCAAGCACTGCGCTTGAACAAGCTAGTATCGTTACAGGTGGACTACCCAGATTTTGGAGACGCCGTGCGGTCTATTTTTGGAGGTCTCCCAGAACTCGAATGTGTTCGAGTTCTCTCAAATCAAAATTCCCTACTCAGAGCCCTTTGGCATAGGTCAGACGACAGCACTGGCAATACTCCTCCTCCTCCCTGTTTGACGTTTTTAGCTCTGCGGAAGCTTACAATAATTGGATGGGTCATGGATAAAAGTGAGACCAACCCAAAAATGACCTTTTCGCAGCAGTTAAGCTTCTGCTTGGAGAACAGAGGTAAAACAGGGCTACACGGACTTGATCTTCTACGATTGGAAAAATGCCAAGGATTTTTCGAGGGTGATATGCTGCTCATGCAGAAAAATGTCCAAAGCGTACAAGGGGATGTGTTTACGCTTGGGAGTTTCGGGATTTAGTAATGGGCGGCGTCTCTTTACGTGCATAATTTTAACGCGGTGTCATCTTTCTTCACTCGTATCTTGATCGCCTATAATTTTTTTTTGCTCCTGTTCCATTTTCTTCAAATTTGACTTTTTCGAGTCGCGTAAATGTAAATTTCCTGTTACCCGCATAAACAGGGTTATGACGCGTTGACGAACGCGTTGTAGTAACGATCACGTTGTGTCTCATCAGTGATGTCACTGTCACGCCCTCGCTCAACTGGTCGCTGTCAGACGGCATACACGGCCTATCCAAGTCTGGCACTGTCATGACCGTTTAGGACTTATTTTCTTGCCTTAACTTTTCTAGTTTGTTTGACAGGATGTATGAGGACGAGACAGAACACCTTCTGTCGAACGGTACCGAAGACCCGACGAAATACAACACTGTCGGATCTTCGACTGCTCACGGAAGTGCTTTGGACGGGATAGCCATACATCAAGGCGATGGAGGTAAAGCCTCTTGAGTTTGAGGTCAAGCTCTGAGTCTGATAGTTCATTCACAGATAGAAGTGCAGGCGAGTCCTTTGACAACATTCCACGGACGAAACGACAGTTAGGTGAGGATCATCTTTATCTCATGCTACACATTGAACTGAGAGCCTCTAGGGCTATTCAGTGTCGTGTTCCTCATATTCAACCGTGTAATCGGAACTGGGTTCGTTTTTGAGTGCTTCAAGTTGGAGTATCGTTTGATGTTTTCTCAGAATATACGCTACCCCTAGTGTCATTCTGCGCACATCTGGGAGTGTAGGTGTCGCCTTAATAATGTGGCTGATTGGCGCTCTCGTTGCTGCAGCAGGAACAACGGTCTACATCGAGCTCGGAACGGTAAGTGATCTAACAACAAATTTCTTGATTGTCTCTTACACCGTTTTAGGGACTTCCGCGTAGTGGTGGGGAGAAGAACTATCTCGAATTCATCTATCGACGTCCCAAGTTCATGATGACGTGTGCGTTTTCTATCTACGCTCTTATTACAGTGAGTTATTTCGTTCCAAGTTCCGTAACATGCTTTCGAGCATCTCCAGGGTTCTGCCGCAGCAAACAGCGTTGTCTTTGGCGAATGTACGTTCCCCACTCCTAATCACCCTTCATTTATTTATTATTCCGGCAGACGTTATACACGCCCTCGACATGACACCAAATCGCTATAACACCCGTTTCGTGGCATTCCTCTGCCTCACCTTCTGCCTCCTTGCACATGGAACAATGCACAAGACGGGCCTCCGCCTTCAAAATGTCTTAGGATTTTCCAAGCTCCTCATCCTCTCCGCCATCGCTGTCTCTGGGCTCTTCTGCCTTGCAGGCGTCCCCGGGTTTGGTGTCCGCGACGGTTATGAGACGCCCCGGAATTTTGAGTGGGGAAGGATGTGGCAAGGGAGCGGTACTGGTGCAAATGCATTTGTTACGGGGTTGTATAATGTTATCTGGTGCGTTTGTTGGTTTTGCTACACAGTGGTGCTAATCTTGTTTATCTACAGGTCATTTATTGGCTACTCCAATGCTAACTATGCACTTTCGGAGGTGAAGGATCCCATTCGAACTATCAAACGGGCAGCTCCAATAGCGATGCTCTGTGTCACGATGGTCTACATGTTTGTAAACATCGCGTACTTTGCCGCAGTGTCTAAGGACGACATTCTTGGGAGTCGCAGGATTGTTGCGTATGACTTGTCATTTACTCTTGATTTCCTCGCTGACAGCGGATCTATAGCGCTTTATTCTTCCGTAACATCTACGGCCCAACCACAGAAAAGGTAAGCCAACTTTCATATCCCACCAGCTTATCTGACCCCGATCCAGACACTCAGCATCTTTGTCGCCCTGTCCGTCCTGGGAAACCTCCTTGCAGGACAGTTCACCCAAGGCCGAGGTACGTTCCCCTCGCAGACACCAAGCAAGCATCCACTGATCCCGCGTAGTCGTTCAAGAGCTCGGACGCGAAGGCATCCTACCCTACCCCTCCTTCTTCGCAAGCAACAAGCCTTTCAACGCCCCCCTCGCTGGTCTTTTCACACAATACCTTGTCTCCTGCGCGTTCATGCTTGGGCCCCCGCCCGGGGACGCGTATCTGTTCATGATAAGTCGTGCGTTGTCTCCCCTTCCCGTATCCGAAGGCCGCAGACTGACCGTTTTTGCAGTATCTTCATACTCATCCGCGATAATCAACACCCTCGTCGCTATCGGCCTGCTCCTCCTCTATACCCCATCATACCGCGTATGGGACTGGAACCCACCCTTCCATGCGCCGAAGGCTATCATCGTTCTTTTCTGCCTCTCCAATGTGTTCTTGGTCCTCGTCCCACTCATCCCGCCCTCCAATGGGTCCAGAGTGTATGAGAATCTGCCGTATTGGGTTCGTTGCTTGTCTTTGATTGATGACCTGCGACTGACGTGCGTTTTGATTGTAGTTACATGTGTTTGTAGCCTATACTGTATCTTTGATTGGGGTAGCGTATTGGTATATACGCTGTGTGTGGTTGCCGAGGAGGAGGGGGTATAAACTTGAGCGACAGTGGGTCCTACAGGATGATGGGGTCCCGCGGTTTGTCTTCAAAGAGGTGGCTAATTAATCTTTTTTTATAATAATGTACTATAACATATCGGCTCGCTATATCTGACGACTTTGTCGAGGAATGTCAGGAACAAAGCTGCACCACAACTTTTGAAGTGCGTATGTCCGCGAATGTAATTTTTTTGCTGAAAGCACTCTAGTAGTAGGCTCTCCGTCAATCATCCTATCCCGTCATTTGCATCTCTGCGGAGGCTTGTGATCGTTCGTTGGGCCATGGCTGCTGAAATTCTTTTAAGTGGACAGTTTTGAAACAATTGGTAGCCTGCCTTAAACTTCGGAATATGGAAGGCCTTTGTGGGCTTGATCTGCTTGAGTTGGAACGGTAGTGGGAACTTGAAAACAGGCCCGAACGATTTGTTATGCCTGAAGACTTGCGAGGTGGTTATGATATGCTTGGTACTTGCTTGCGCTCCCGGCGCAAAAAGCCTACAGTTGCCAAAAGTTAAGTTCATGTCACTCAGGCGATAATAAAAGCAGCGACAAGGATAGTTCTATTAAAATTCTCGGAAAAAAGATACATCAGAAACTGGAGAAGGGCACTAGCACCTTGCTCCGATCTACTGCTTGTATGTAATGAGACCTAAATTATAGGCACCATGGGGCATCAAGATGTCGTAGCCGAGCAAGGGTGAGAGTCATGGCTCGAGGAGGAAGCATCCTTCGAGCAGAAATAATTAGAAAAGAACGTCGTCAGTCAAAAATGAGGAATCTTCGTAACCCAGTAAGGAGTGAAAGAGTGTCGTGGCTCAAGGAGGAAGCATCCGTTGAGCAGAAGCCATCAGAAAAGAATATACATAGACAAGTACGTGGCTCGAGGAGGAAGCATCCATCGAGCAGAAATCGTTAGAAAAGAATGTCGGTCGAAAAGATCGTTGTACAATGTGTTTTGATTTCGAGAGTCATTAGACCGGAAACGAGTCAAACCAGAAGATCTAAGCACCTAGCCGATGTCGGTATGGGACAAGCATGAGGGATCCAAAGTCTTTTGATCCATGTTCGGAACGTGGACCACAAGCCCTCCTTGATTGAGATAAGGGCGGGGGAAGGCGTGGGCGATGATGCAGAGACGGGTGAAGTCGGAGTAGAAGCCTTAAAATTTATTGATGCCCAAGGAGCAGAGTCAGACGACACATAAGGGGAGCTGCGCGGTGGCGGTGACGTCTCGTTGCTGGAATCAGGTGCCTGAGGAGAAAGAGGAGGCGCAGGTATCGGTTTCCGGAACCATCGCTTAGGACTGAAAAGTTTCTTGAAGAACTTCTTTATCGGGGAGTCCGTCTTGGGCACCGGTCGAGGCGTGGTACCGGGCTGAGGTTGAACCGCCAATTTAGGAGAACTGTCCTCGGACTGATATTCTGCGGGTTCTTCTGCGGGATCGATGACGTCAGCCTTTCGAATGACACCGGCAGCAATATCGTCTGAAGTATAGTCAAATATAGGGTACGGACTCGGTCCGTCGAACGGTACACCCGGAACGAATTTGCGCGCTGTGCAATTGAGGATATGGGTAGGCTGCGAGCCTGGAACCCAGGGAGGAGGGACAGCGCGTTTTTCGAAAAGGGGCCAGTTACTGTAATGAGAGTCAATGTCAAGAGGCTCGTTACGAACAGGATACAATGACATACATCCCAGAAAAGAAAGGATGATCCTCGAGCTCGGTCAGACGTAGACGATCGTTGGGATTCTTTCTGAGTAACTAAAGG
>JABAJS010007642.1:44937-58873 GCA_018221635.1 Tephrocybe sp. 10521TJB
CATACTAATACGGTTCGGCCACAAAATGACATTCACTGCCTAATGGAAAGTTGTTCCCGCAGTAAGTATGTCGATATTCATTTAGAAATTAGAATCGAGATGGTGGCGCGCGCCGCTTGAATTTATTGTCGCCCACCACCGGCATATGCCGTCGAAATTACCCTCACGAGCAACAGCCCGTCGGCCAACCGACCAACATAGCTAGTTATTGATGCATTATCCATTACAACATTCTTTGGACTTTTGCTCACCAGGCCGCTCGCCACGCACTTTAGACGATGAGGCCATACGGTGTGTTAGATTGCAGCTTCTGTGGATCATGCATCGCATGGACTGATAACTATCTTCACCTACTTAGTGATCCGAGAAGCTGCAACCCCATCCATCCATCCTCTTCGCGGTCCTGAGGCAAATGACAATCATGCGGCTGCACCTTCGTCATCAAATCCATGCCCGAAATTTTCTCCACAAACCGTTATAATTACATTGACAATAACATGAGTTAGACCTATTCACGTATTTGTCACCCGGGAGGAGTTACTGCTTCTTCCGTTCATTCACCTTCGAACCCGAAATACCGATTTACTCGGATTGAAATTCTATTAATCGGTGAATAGGCAGTTGCTCCGGAACTCCTTGTTTGCCCCCAATCCAGTATGAGTGCATCCTGGGTGCACGCACTAGGCGCTGTAGCCTACTTCCTCTCTTGGTATGGGGCCGATGCGATTCTCATCACAACTGAGGCCGCTGTAGTTGCCAACAAAACCTTTTCATACGTTGTCATCGGCGGCGGCACTGCAGGTACGATTTTTGTCTTTATAAACGCACATTGTTGACTCACTTGAACACAGGTTTGACCGTTGCGAGTCGTCTGGCTGAAGACCTAGCGACCTCTGTCCTGGTGATTGAGGCGGGGCCAAACGCTGAATTTGACCATTTGATCAACGATCCCGGACAGTCGCTCGCAGTCACAGCCCCTTACAATTGGGAGTACAATACAACAGCTCAAGTAGTCGGAGGAAATGTCCTCTCGATAACTCAGTTGCGTCTTTCACGCCCTGCGATGTAATGACATGTGTTTTTGACCTTCACATGCAGAGGAAAGGTTTTGGGAGGAAGTTCATCTATAAACGGGATGTGTTGGACACGCGGTACCATCGACCAATATGACAGTCTCGAAAAACTCGGAAATCCAGGGTGGAACTTCGAAACACTGCTTAGGCTTGTTTTCTTTCGCTCACTGATAGATTCAAGCTCACATTGAATTTGATGACCCAGTTATATGAAAGCAGCCGAACATTATCATCTGCCCAACGCCCAACAGATCTCGTTAGGTGCCACTGTTGATCCAAAAGCGCATGGGTTTAAAGGGAAAGTCGACGCAGGATTCCCTCAGCCGTACGAAGGAACTGCTGTTGCGCAGAGTATGGTCTCCGCTGCGCTGACAGCTATACCAGGTCTCACTGAAAACAAGGATGTTGCGTCTGGTGCTCCAAACGGTGCAGCCAAGTTCCAATACTCCATTAAACCTGGAAACAAAACTGAGGTGACCTCTGATGGGAACACGCGAAGCAGCAGTGCGAACGCGTTTATCTACCCATCGCTTCAAGAAAAGCCCAATCTTGTTATATTGACTGGTCATCAAGCTACGAGACTTGTCTGGGGACCGCGTATCGGATCTCTCTCGGTTGCATCGGGAGTCAAGTTCGCCGTTACTCCTGCACCTAATGTACCCCTCGAGGAAGAGTTTATGGTAGAAATTGCGAAGGAGGCCATTGTTGCTTCTGGTGCTATCGGTGTTAGTACGCTTCTCATGTTTTTAATTACCAAAAACTCATCAACATAACACAAAGAGTCCTCACTTCTTAGAACTCAGCGGAATCGGTGACTCAAAGTGAGCATTAATTCGTCTTCAAATCCTACTGACGATCATCTAATCGTTGCATCAGAATACTCGAACATGTCGGAATACCGGTTGAGGTCAATCTACCGGCTGTGGGCACAAATTTACAGGAACAAGCTCTCAATATCATCGCCTTCAATGTGGCATCGAACGTATCGACGGCTGATTACGCTATAATCAACGCTCCTCCTACCACAGCCGTTATATTTGCCGATATTGAGCAGATACTTGGTAACGATGATGCTCGTGTGGCAGGTGATGATCTTCTCCGGTCCGTTTCTACACGAGCTCAGAAAATTGTATCGTCTGGTGCCTTCACAAGCGTGGCGGGTTTGGAGAAGATCCTTCAGACCCAAGCTGAATCGATCATTCAGTCTAAAGGTATGATACTCTTTCCTTTCCCCTATAATCCAACACTGAGTTTCTTCGGATTGATAGCTCCTGTCATTGAATTCTCGTTTTCCTCGCTTTCGACGCCACCGGTTATAGGGTTTGCCTATTGGAATTTGATACCACAGTGGTAACTAACGCCTTCGTTCTCCTGTCATTGGCTATGCTGAATTTATCTAGGCGAGGGACAGTACATGTCAAGTCCAACAATCCGAGTGTACATCCAGAACGTAAGACTTGGATAGTCGATCTGAAGAAGCTTGGATACAAGGCTGACTCCCCCCTCCATAGTGGACCCCCGATTCTTTACTGGTACGGACATTGATATTTACTTGAAGGGAAACGCATCACGGCTCGCACGCGATATCTTGAATACCCACCCTCTCAACGACTTCATTGCGGAAGAACTGCTACCCGGACTGGGTGCGGTCCCAGCAAATGCATCTGGCACACAATGGCAGGATTACGTCAAGTCCACATATGTGCCCACTTTTCATCCTGTCGGCTCAGTATCAATGCTTCCAAAGGAGGATGGTGGCGCTGTCGGACCTGACCTTATTGTCTATGGTACCTCCAATGTCCGTGTTGTTGGTATGTAATTGATGTTCTAACACTGTGATCATTTTCCGCAACCATTTTGACAGATTCGTCTATCCTCCCAGTGCAGATCAGTGCACATCTAAGTTCCACGGTGTACGGCATTGCTGAGAAGGTTCGTTGTTCCGTCGCGTTATTTTCCTCAATTGGTACTGAAGCATTCTGAAATGAAAGGCTGTTGACATGATCAAACACCTCCATAGCACCGATGAGATGCAATAATGATTTCTTATATTTCATATGTTGGGACGTGCATTAAGTATCTTGGAATTTAAACATTACGACCCTGATCTTCTCAGCAAAATCCTTATCGATGTCGCAGAAGACACGTCCGCAGCTAGGAAACTCTAAGAGGTTACAGATCGCCATAATTGCTGCATTTGTTTATTTATTTCAAGCTGCTTGAAATACCACAGGATAAGGTCTATACGCGGTAGCCTTTCTCCCGACTCCGCAAACCTCGGCCCCACCATCATGCAACTGATGCAATTGACGGTCCGATAAACCCTTCACTATCGTCCCGTGGCCGCAATTCGCTTTAGTAAATAGCTCGGGTGCGTGAGGTGGACCGACCTCTTTACAACCTAACATCGCCTTCAATGTCTCATCAAACATATCGACAACTGATTATGCTATAATCAACGCTCCTCCCACCCCAACTGTTATATATGCCGATATTGAACAGATACTTGGTAGCGATGATGCTCGTGTGGCAGGTGATGATCTTCGGTCCATTTAATTTCTACACGAGCTCAGGAAATCGTGTCGTCTGGTGCCTTCACAAGCATCACGGGTTTAGAGAAGGTCCTTCAGACCCAAGCTGAATCGATCTAAAGGTATGACATCTTTCCTTTTCCCTATAATCCAACACTGAGTTTCCTCGGATTGATAGCTCCTGTCATTGAATTCTCGCTTACATCCCTCTTGACATCAGTATTATCTATCAGCTTTGCCTATTACAACCTGATACCACAATGGTAATGTCTCTGTTCTCCTGTCCATAGCTACGCTGAATTTCTCTTAGTCTAGGCGAGGAACAGTATATGTCAAGTCCAACAATCCGAGTGTGCAGCCAGATCGTGAGAATGGAATGATTGTTTTTTATGAATAGAAGATTGACTTCCCCTTACTAGTTGACCCTCGATTCCTTACTGGGGCAGACATTGGTATTTACTTGAAGGGAAACGCGTCCCGGCTCGCACGCGAAATCTTGAATACCTACCTTCTTATTGACTTCATTGCTGAAGAACTGATACCCGGGCTGGCGGCGGTCCCAACAAATGCATCTGACGCTCAATGGCAGGATTACGTCAAGTCCACCTATACGTGCACTTTTCATCCTATTGGTACAGTGCCGATGCTTCCGAAGGAAGGCGGTGGCGCAGTGGGGCCTGACCCTATTGTCTATGGGACATCCAATGTCCGGGTCGCGGGTGTGTATTCAATGTCCTAATATATTAACATCATTTTTCACATAGATTCCTCTCTATCCTTCCAGTGCAAATCAGTGCACATCTCGTTTTTACGGTGCACGACATTGCCGAAAAGGTTTGTATTTCTAGGCTGAATTTGCAAACATCACGCTGACGACTTTCTGACATGAAAGGCTGCCGACTGATCAAGCACACCCATCTTGTCACACAGCACTATGAGAAGATGCAATCACCATTTATTATAGCAATAGCCTACATATCGTGACACATGCATCAAGTATCGCCTTTGAATTTGAACATCGTGATTCCGATCTCCCCAGAACAATCCTCATCACCGTCACAGTAGACACGTCCACAGCTAGGAAGACCTAAGAAGTTCCAAACATTTTCACTGTCCCTCCTGCGCTACGTGAAGGCGAAAGGACAATAAGGACTTCAACATCAGCGAATGTAGACCTTATGCGAAGAAATTAAGACAACGATAACCAATAACACGTACCTTTCGCCACGCGTTCTTCGTACCAGGGTATAACTGAGCAATTGAACGGAGATCAATAGGCGCATGCACATCATCTTGAGTTTTTTCGTCCGGCGTCGCTAGCCCGCGCGTCTCAGGTTTACAAGGGGATTTAAAGCAGGATACGTCAGATGACGGGGGCGAGGGTGGTTTGTACGTTTGCGAGTCCAGCTCTACAGTGATCCGGCATGGTGCGGCCTTTGGTGACAATTCTTGGGTTGGCGAAGATGAAAACATCAGAGCGGAAGAGGCTGGAGACGGATAAACGGCCTGGCTTTTCATAGTCGGAATTTTGGCTGCGGGTGCCTCGCTATTCTTCCCCTTCGTTGTGGGTTTCAAGGGCGGAGGTAGAAACGTAATGACGCGATGAGTTGAATTTGCTCCCATTCCCGTTTTATAGACAGTTGCGTCGGAATTCTTTGTCGATTTCCCTAGATCCAGCCCTGGAAGCCGGAACTTTCCTGTTCGAGTTGCAGAAGATGTACTGCTACCGGAATACATGAACACCGTCGACATTAGAACCGATAAAAGAAACCTTACGTCTTGACTCTCTTACGGTCGGGAAGGGTGCTCCATGTTTCGTCTGGGTCTGGTGTAGGGAAGGTATAGGCATCCTCAGCTGGCCGAGGTCGGACTTTGACTACTTTCGGCTCGGGAGAGGGCGAGGGCGAGGGCGAGGGCGAGGGAGAGGGAAGCTTCTCATAGGTTGCCTCTGGATAGTATACGATAGATGCTGGCTTCAGAGCAGGCGTCCGTGGAGTTTCTGCAACCGATTTGGATTAATGATATGCGTTATAGTGCACGAATAAGTATTATCACCTCTTAGTGTAACCGGTAGGTCGCATGAAGAATAATTTGAAGGGGCCAATCTGCTCTGGGAATTGAAGGTAGCTTCAGAATCGTCCATCTCGCCCTCGCGGGAGGCATTAGAATATCGACGATCCATGCCGTCTAAAGGGGAGGGAATATCAGTGAAGAAAATAAAGGGGAGGACTGAAGAGTACCTCTCGTTGATGTAGGACGAGACGCCCTTTTTGTTCGCGGGCTGATAGGGTAATGTTCAAATGGAGGCGTAAGACGTGGGTTAGAAACAAAGCGAGGCGGAGCTGTGAATGGTTTCAAAGTGGCTCGCGTAGGCATACGTAACACTGGTCTAAGAGGTGATGACATTGCCATCGGCCTTTGCAGACGTGAAGGAGTATAAGAGTCGAATCGAGTGAGTTCGTGTGGAGGAGACGAAAATGAGATGGCTCTGGAAGGGCTGAAGAGTCCATAGGAACGAGCAGGCCCGCCGAAAAGGCGTGGTTCGATGGCGAAGGGAGGAGCATTGTTTCGAATTTCACATTGATGAATGGGCTTTCCGAGAGGTAGTTCGAAGGGCCGTTCCTCGAAATCATCAGGCGAATAGCCTTGCAGTTTAGTTTCTGAAGTAAGGCTTTCTCCGTCAGGTAGAGAGGTGTTGTTAATATAGTCTCCGTGCAATGGCAATGGAACATCGCATTCGGTATAAGCAGAAGATTCGGTAGAAACAGCGGCAACCAAGTCAGCATTCCCGTCTTTTTGAAGGCCGGAGTTTGAACGATGTTGTTCCGAAGGCAGAAATATAGGTAGAGAAGAGGTATTTTCATCAAGTGAAGCGAGGGGGTTGGATGTATGCGCCGTGGATGAAGGCACAATAGTCGATGTCCCCGGAAAGTCTAGAACCGACATATGCGCAGTAAGAAATGGGCCAGCGAGGGATGCCTTCCTCTGTTGAGGGATGTTCTCGTCAAGAGAAGCAGACGAGGTATTATTAGAAGCCAGTGGTAGAGGACGGGATGGCTTCGAGGGCGGACGAGAATGTTCGGCTTTCGACACAACACTAGAGGTCTTCGGAGCGATAAAAACAATTTTCTTGGTCTTCGTAATGAGAGAGGCCTTTTGTGACTGTTTCTTGAATCCGTCGATGATGTTGCCGTTCGGTTTCGCCTTCCCATTGGTGCTTTTGTCCTTGTCGTATTGCCGTTTGCCGTTTGCAGTGAGTGATTTGGAGGATTTATTGATCGCCCGGGATGAGATGGGAAGTGTTTTTTCTTCGGGATGAAGCCTATTACGCGATGCAGCGTTTATCTTGGCGATGCTGAATGGGTTCGGCTTGTATTGTACCGCCTCCTCCCTCGAAGACAGATCGAGTTCGTTCAAGAGTCGTGCTTCCTCGGAAATCTTGGATTCAGTTCCCCCAGATTCAGTATCGGAGTCGGATTCAGAATAAGCGTTGCAAGGCGCCGAGCGACAGCTGAAGCTCCATTCCGATTCCTTATTTTGATTTTTAGTGAAATTCTTGTTCCGAAGCTTCGAGGAGTTAGTAGCCATTATCAGGACTAGGCGTGGAAGTTAATTCTGTGCTTCAGAGCTGGATGAGAGAGAGTCAAATTGTGAAAGGGATTCGAAGCAAGATCATGGCGGTGGCGCCAAGTCGACGACAAATTTGCCACGTGGTCCTCTCTACAAACCTATAAATGGATGTCCTAGGACTCAAAATACAAATCGATCATAGAAGCAATCATTCAGTTACAATGGTAGTACGTAGTGGGCACAATATCGCCTAGGCTTGCCTGTCTCATGACAGAAGACAGATAATTTAACAAGTGAAGGACAACGGTGTAGCCTCAGAACGAATGACAGGCCTCTTCTTGCCCTTTCCCATCTTCAAACCTTTTGGCGAGGCTATCGCTATCATTGGCGTTCCACCTGGCACATCTGATTTGAGCCCGCTCGGCTCTCCGCCTTCCAATTCAAACGCATCACCAGATTGACTGTAAAGCTTATCCATCTCCAGGATACCACTGAGCTCCACCTGGAACTCGGTATTAACCGGTGCGGCGTCGCTCCAAGACACATACGAGTCAGATCCCTCACGATATTTGAGGCGGGACTGACACAGCCAGATCGCCGTTTCCAACCCCAACGCTGCAGCCTCGTCTTCCGACACCATATCCTTGCGTTCCACGAGTTCCACAAGTGCATCTTGTGCCAGTTCCTCTACGCCAGCCTTGCGTGCTATGATGACCCTGTCTACGGCACTACACTGAGAAAGCGCCGATAGCTCCGTTCCCAGTTCATCGTCGACAAGCATGCCAGGGTTGGGGGTGGAAACAGATCCTGATCCACGGTTGCGCCGAAGGGCAACAGAATGTCGATCTCGAACAATGGAAAGTCGAATGGCGGTTTCATAACCGAGAACCTGGGCCTCGTCAATGGAGATCGATTCAGGCCGCGTCATCAGCTCGACGAACGCTTCCCTAAGCCACTCTACAACGCCGTACTCGTTTGCTAGGACCACTCGATCCACAGGTCCGTGATTTGTAAGCGCCCCCAGCTCCTCCTTCAGTTCTTCATCGATCAGAGTGTCAGTGGCCGCCGACGCCCTCGGTTGGGCTGTAAAACGGCGCTCTCGAGCAGCGTAAAGTCGAATTGCGGTGTCATATCCAATAGTCTTGGACTCTTCTACTGAGAGTGGTTTGTCGCGCTGAACTAATTCGATGAAAGCTATGCGCAGCCAGTTAGCGACGGCGTGCGTCCGAGCTAGGAGTACTCGTTCGATGGAGCGTCGCTTCATGCATATCTCCTGATGCACGAATGACTGGGGTTTGGGGTGGATAGGCTGTGAGCTCCTTACAGGAGCGGAGCTCATGAACTTCTCCCGGGTACGATGGATTTTAAACGCAGTCGATAAGCCGATTTTCTCTACATCCTCCTTTGATAACGCAGGGGCTGCTTTTGCCAGTTCGACGTAGGCGGAGCGTAGCCAGGCCGTGACGCTGTATTTGCGAGCAAGGACAACGCGATCGGCGGGAGGCATAGTGGTGGACGTAAGAGTGTTGATTGCTACACGACGAACGTCGAGCATCGTCCACTGAGTCGACAACTTTAAGATGGATATCCATTCGTCCATAGTTGGAACCGGGGGGATTTGGCGAATAAAAGATGCCCTTGACCTCTCTGTCAGTCGCAGCTCGATCGCGATCGACGTGAGGAAGACCTACTGGACTGGGTATAGCAATTTGAGCAATGCTCGAAACTCGGAAGGGGTGACGTCTTCGAGTTCAATGATCTTCTCATCAAGCGCGGCCTTTTCAGCATCTGGAGATCCAAAGAAAGGAGCAAAGAAAGGAGTGCTCGTTTTGAAGTAGTGCGTTGGCACCCTGAACAGATGATCTTCAATCTGTTTAAAAGCGTGTTAATATTTATCGACCACATTGTGTATCAAGTAGAATTTACCTTAAAAACGGTCGTCTCCATATAATAAATCGCATCTTTGACAAGTACTGGCAGAGCCTTCCGCTCTGTAAAGTCTTCCTCGGAAGGAGGTTTTGAGGTTTTCATTCCAACGTCAAGAGTTTGAGGGTCGTTGGGCACGAATAGGAAGTTTTCCTCTATCTCAGGCGGAGAAGACATCGAAGACGGAGGCTTAGGGTAGTGGGCTAGTAAAGTAATTTATAGAGTATAAGCATGCCCAGCAATCGATTCAATCGATGTTGATTCAATGGGCCTCATGGCCGAGATCGTGTCCGAGAAGGTGATGAATGCAAGTCATGGGATAAGGTTCTCAATTAAGTGAAGCCGCATGTACTATAGGTAGAAGCGTCTAAAACGCAGAAAATATTCAGAATGTATGCATTATATAGAAGAATACATACTTTTCTGGCTTTTGAAGGGTTTTAAAGCATTCTAGCTGTAGGATATAGGCGGAATCTAGGAAGAATCAGACTCAAGCATCAGACTGCATCAGATCGAACTTCTGTGAATGAAGCTCATCAGTACTCTAGAATTTCTTAACATTTGCCCAGTGGCAGACGTACCACCGCCTACGCAGAATATAAGCTGATAAGTAATGCCTGAGCTCTATAATACGCATCCTTGCGAGCAACTGATCATGAGTGGCAAACATATAAGTTACGTAATCCTGTGAAATTTCTGATTTCATTTTCTGTCACGAGTTGTCCAACTTACACCACCCCTTGGCCTCTTCTGACTATGACTATCCTACCGCAACGACCTCTGCGTGGATCCCGTATTTCGTCTTTTTATCCTATAAAAAGTCTACCGTCGTTGGCGTCTCTGGACAGCGCGTTTCAGCTGCAGGAGTACATTTCATTGCTCATACGCTTGGATGTTCACGATGTCGAGTCTATCGTGTCTCTTCCTGGAAAACGTGCAGGAAAAGAGAAGGAGATAGATCATGAGAGCGAGAAGAGCGAGAAGAGCGACACAAAGGATGGAGAAGACAGTGAGGACAAAGGGAAGAATGAAGTGACGGTTGACCAGGCGTGTTGGATATACGAACAGCTCAGGTGCGCGTCTAAACTTATTGATTGAAGGCTCTTTGTGCTTATTCTCAATGGTAGACGCTTAGCTCAGGACTTGACGCACCCATTGATCACTATGCTGCAACAGGAGTGTACACGCGCGTCGTGTCCAGAGATGAAAGCTGGCGAATGGTTGTACCTCTGTGTCGCGCATGGGACCGACGGAAACGTAGAAGTATGTGTCTTTTGCACTAGTATTTTGACAATGTTTTAATTTGAAGTCTTTTGTAGCAATGTTGTGCTATTGACTACATTCTACACACATTGGATAGCGCTACTGCTCTTCTTAATACCCCACGTGCCTTTCCCTCTCGGTATGTCGTCTCTAAATTTATCATCTTGTTCCCATTCCGCGGTCGTAAGGCTAGGAGATAATGGTACCATTGGCGCCATGTTCAGCTACCTGCGCTGGTCATGGTTGATCCGATGACAACCTCTGCCAACAATTTTTTTCTCCTTCAAGACTTCGCTGTCTCCTTTTCGCGCCACTTTATACAATTTTTCGTGCAGACTTAATTTCTCTGTCCAACGGCACAATATTCTCTTTGAAATGACCTCAGCTGACGCTTATTCCTTCCAGCCTGCAAATCCCAGCCTCATCACACCGCCACTTCTCTTCCCTTGCCCGACGCCTTGGCCGTATTTTCGCCCATGCCTACTTCCACCACCGCGAAGCCTTTGAGCAAGCCGAGGCCGAGTCCTCATTATACGCCCGTTTCCTCGCTCTCACCTCTAAATTTGATTTGGTTCCCTCCGAATTCCTCGTTATCCCTATGCACTCAGGATCTGGCTCAGACTCTGACAGCGACCGAGAAGGCGATGACCGGCGCGAGTTCTTCGACGCCGACGTACCGCGTCTCCACGCTGCCGCCGTGGACCCCAACACGCAAGAGCAAGGGCAGTGGGCGCGCAGGGGGAGCGTTGTTCCCATTGAACCGCGCGAGAAGAGCAGCAGCCTTCCGGGGTTGATTGTCGCCGGGAGTGAGAGCCCAAGGAAGGTCGGGCGGAATAGGACAGACACGATGGTGCTGCATGATGCCTATGCGGTTGCTGAGGAACTCGCCAAGGCAAGCCCGAAGGTACCACCCCTTGACGAGCTGCTGTCGCCTGTGGATGCAGAGGAGCTGCCGACGACTGCCAAGCCGACAGTGGAGTCCTTGGAGCAGATAGTGAGTGCCTCCTGTTTTTATGACTAGATGATATTAACCTCGAGTCCTAGGGGAGCTCGTTGCCCGAGTCGCCAACGCTTCATTCGCCGCCGCCGCCGCGTGATATTCCGAGCTTGCCTCTAGATGCGGAGGAGGAAGTGGGGAATGAGGAGGCTAATGAGGATGTGCTCGCTGATGAGCCTGCTCCAACTTTTGATGCCGAGCCAGCAACGGCCGAGGAAATTTCGCCGGCCCCTGTCGAGGCTGACATTGCGGATGTAGCCCTCATAGAAATCGTTCTTCCGCAGCCCTCAACGGAGGCTGAGGAGAAGGTCGAGGAAAAGGTCAAGGAAGACGAGGTCAAAGAAAACGAGGACAAGGAGGATACGGAGGCCGCGGACGAAGAGAGCAAGGAAGAGGTGAAAGAGCTGGAGATAGATGTGAAGCACGTTACCACTGAAGAGGAAGCCTCTAACGGAGTCGAGGCTGAGTCTAAGGTGGAAGAAGCAGTGCCGATTGACGCAATCAGTGATCATGTGGGAGCGGTCGAGACGCCAGAGGCGGTGGTCGAAGCTCCCGAACCCATCCCGGCTGCTGTACCTGAGCCCATTGAAACGGAAGCCACCTCTGTCTCTGCCCCTCCTCATGAACCTCACGAAGAACCTACATCCGCCCCCGTGCAACATGAATCTGCCTCAACGCCTGCCCTAGCGAGCGAAGAACTCGTGGCTGCGACCGAAGAACACGCCCCTGCGGCTGTCGAAGCCCCCGTGGAGGGTCTGGAGACCCCGGCGGCTGTTGAAGCTACACCCAGCACGCCGGAGGAGGAAAAGGCCGAAACGGAACCTGAATTCATCGAGGGGGAATCCAGGGAGGAGGAGGAGGCAGTCATCGCTGCGCTGGCAGTTGACATGGCAGAGGAGAAGGCTCCCGAGCCTGCTGCGCCAATATCATAGTAATAGTTGTTGAGTGGTTTGCTGATTGTTTCTCTCTTGATACCAATTTTTACTGCTTGTGGTTACCAGTTTTTTTTCCCAACTGTTAAGGCCTAAGGATCAATGCCGTCTTGCATGCAACCACGTGTCCTCGACTAGGAGCCCTTCAGCGCCTATTTCTTCATTTTCAACCCTCTACAGATTTCCAATGAAACACTTTCACAAACACCCTCGAGAACTTGCAAGAGAGGCTGTTACGTTAGGCGCCAAATTTGGTCGGCGTTTACCGATGTATAGACTGATTCAATTTTGTTGGTAACTTTTCTGTTACGTGTTTTCATGATAAGTACTAGTGCCATTCGAGATGGCTGCTTTCACCGTGCTGACACGAACCCACGACACGATTCGTCACCCTAGCTTTTACACTCTTTCGAGTCATAGTTCCATTGGTATTTTGAGATCAGGCACAAGTTGACATAAGCATCCAAATCAGGTTTCGTTCTGGGTCGGCACGTCTCGGCAGGCAACCAACGGCGCCTTTTTGGGTTGCGCCGGCGCCGGGCAAGAATTCCATCGCATTGTCCGTTGTCGACTCAAGCTCAGAAAAAGATTCAGGCCCAGCCTACTAATGCCACACTATTTCTTGGTAGCTCACATTTGTGTCTAGAGAACTGAGAATCTTTCATTTCATATATTTCACAGTTATCTCCCTCTCACAGCATAAAATTCAAGTGCATGATGCCTACTCCATTGAAGCTAGGTATTTTACTCCTCCTCCTCCTCCTCCTTCGATACTTATCTGCATTAAGTTTCCACATGCAAATGCTTTCCCAGACAGCGCTATGTCAGACCTCATTCTAGCATTTTAAAAAAATGATTTATAGTGCAATGTGAAGATTCAACACTGAGTCTTGTACATGTATTGCGGCACTTGTATCGGCACCAAAATTTCGATCGGTACGTCAATGGAGATCATCAAAATATTTATTTATATAAGAGTGCAATGGCACAGATGCTCAATATAGCTTAAGAAGGTCAGTCCGTTGAGCCATTGAACAGCAAATCAAGCACTCAGCGCGCCGTTGGCGCGAGGAAGAGGTTTGATGGGAACCGGCGTGTTCGGGTTTTTCCAGAACGACCCTGGGATCTCAAAATACAATTCCTCCACTCTTTCTTACTTGGTTTGACAAGGTATGATCGGTTACTATATCCATCAGTTTGGCCGCTGGCCTACATGCGGATGCAACGAGGCGATTACACGATCTCGTTGCAGTGTTAGACTCTTCCAGGACCCTTGCCCTTGACCACAACGACATTTTCAGGATATTTCCCGATGTTCGACCCTGTACGTGTACCCGCAGAATTTCTCGGAGGCGATGCCTTCGTTGTTTCGAAAGCCGGCACTCCTACTGGCACCTCTCCTCTCGGCTCACCAAAATTCCTGCAATTGTCTCTCGCCCTGCAATCGGCTTCCTCATCTGAGGTAGGGTCACCCTTGGAACTGATCGAAAAGGACATTACCACGATGGATCCGGACTTGGAAGCTCCCAGCGACACTCTACACTGGGTGCATATTACAAAAACCCACGACAATTTAGCTAAAACATATGTAATTTATATTCTTTAATTAAATTAAAACTATTGCAGCAACAAACCTAAAATAAT
>JABAJS010007643.1:0-47130 GCA_018221635.1 Tephrocybe sp. 10521TJB
CTCCACTTACCCGGTTTCCCCATTGCCATTGGGCAACCGGCCGGCTTTGACGGGACGAGGAATGTTTTGGAATTCAAATTCTGGACATTTAATATTTTAAACCTGGCGTGTTGTTCCAATTGCGCCACTTGGGTTAGTGCTCATTCGTTTATTCATCTGCCTACGTAAAAGCCTGGCAAAACTCAAGAATTATGATTTTACATACTAATCAGGAAGCCTGAAACTTCTATTGGGTTGCACAAGCTTGTACAAGCGCTGAAAGTAAACAAAGCCCAGAAGTCAAAAAGCCAGGTTGTTTTCCCGAAAAGTTGCTCAATGCCCTAAATGCCTTGCATGCTCCAGGGCTCCTCCTATGAAATAGCATATGAATATTTATTCAAGGACACAAGATATCATAACTTCCGTATTTTCTTGTGAGTGCGTCTATCTCATCAAGCGGCAAAAACCCATTAGTCAACCGTGATTCGCCAAGATCGTTACGATAGCCTGGGCTGCGGGCATTACTCGCCGCAATGATGCCGCATGGTTGGTATGCAGTCGTAAATTTACTTAATTATAACCCTCCCAATTCATGCCTTCTCAGAAACTGGCCCCTAGAGGCCAATATTCAAGTGGTCTGCCCCTCTTTCGGAATGGAGGCGCAAAACGCCGTGGTCGACTTCAAGCTCTCCGCAGACTTTTGTCATCGCGACCATTTGTCTCCCTCACACTTTTTATTGTGATATTTCTTGCTTTGAAGGTCCTTTCGTCGGGGATTCCTTCCACTTACGGGGATATTAGAAGGCAAGAACGATCATTACCGCAACATAATGCCACGAAGGCCTTGGAGGATGGTACTCGATATCTACGATTTTCTAGTCCAGTTACAGGACGTGGCTTCAATAATTACCTGCAAGAGGCGTGAGTTACTGAGATTTATGTGTCTTCCTGATACTGACTTTACGCAAAGACTTTTGCTGTCATACCTAGCTCTCGAAGCCAGTCGGGCGTTTGTTTTCGAAGATTATGTCTGGTCACATTCTCCGTTACCCTATACGTTGTACGACTTTGCACTCCGGCCCTCGCGGATACCACTCAATGCATTCGTATCTGGTCCCACAGCCGGTGCAGAAACCATGTATCCTGAAGCTATTAGCGCTGAGTTCTGGAACGCCATTTGCCCCCCTTCCCAACGAAAAATCATCTCTTCGATTGATCAACCTAGTGATGTGGAAGGAATTGTCTTGTTGAATTGGTGGATAGAAAGATTGGAAGGCCTACCTGATCGATGCGTGGAGATAGACACCAAGGCAAAGATAATTTTCGATTTCATGTACGTCACCACCTGCAGCATTCTATATTACCTGACGCGCCGAGGTAGCCTGTTCGGAGACACGCGCATCCTATCTATCTGGCCAGTACTATCGAAGTCGCCGGTCTACGCCGCATTTAAATGGTCAGCTCTTGTACAGTCGGCTGTGGATGCGAACCTCGCCGTCGTCAATCCCACTGTTGTCAAGCCGTCGCTTTCGAGGGACAGTGCTCTTTCTGGACTATTAGCTGTCCATTTGCGTCGCGGAGACTTCGAAGGGCACTGCAAGTATCTGTCTCGTTGGAAAGCAAAGTACATGGGTTTCAACCGTTTCCCCGAAATGATCGACAAATTTGACGCGTCAGACGATCAGCATCCTGATGTGCTGAAGCAGCATTACATGCATCACTGCATACCTGATATCAGCAGGATTGTCGAGCGGCTTCGGGACGTGAGGAAAGCAAATCCAGGCGTTAATCGAGTATACGCGTTGACAAATGGGAAGGGCTCATGGATAGACGAGTTGCAGCGTGAGCTCTTGAAGGACGGGTGGTTGTCAGTGACAAGTGGCTTTGACTTGGAATTGGACTCATCTCAGCGACACGTTTCAATGGCCATTGATATGGCCATTGCAGAGAGGGCAGAAGTATTTGTTGGCAATGGGGTAACAAAAAGCTCCTTAAACACAACGCATTACGCGCTAATTCATCTTCTGGCAGTTTTCGAGCTTGTCATCCAATGTGGTCTCTCTTCGAATGGCAAAAGGATTATCACCTACGTCAAATCGACTGTTGTAACTATACGATCATTTCCAGCCACAGTAGCGAGTTTGTCCGATATTGTGCTCGTTGTCAGTCATTCTCCTCGACGATAAAGGAACAAGAACTAGGATCTGGCATTTTTGTAACGCTACGTCGTGGTTTCGAGCCTTGTGATCGTTGAAATGAAGTACAGTGTATACGTGAACCTCATACATACAGGTTCTCCAGAAATCTCGGATGGCACATTCAAATTCGCGCCAAGCGGCGGACCCCTTGTGGAAGTAATGTGCTAGCTCTACTTGGCATATGGACCTCATAGAAGAAGCCAAGTATCGAGGCATATGATAAAGTCTGATAACTCCTCAAAAATAAACTCTTCTTAAACATCTCCCCCTACCCACGTTCAATTTATACCATAAAATAGAATTCACCCGGGCGAATCAACACGTGTTGTTTTACATAAAAAAATAAATCATTGCCTTGGAACGCCAGGTCTGTAAGAGACCTGCCGTTCTGTTTCCACTCATTGACGACGCCAGCGTTTAATGGGTTTCCTTCAGGTCTTTCGGGAATCACCGTTCTTAATTGAGGAAGAACGTTCGGTTGCACCTTGGTCCAGCCAGATTTATATAGATCTTTATCGGTCTTCCTGCCGAACAAAACCTTCAATTTAACCATTATTCTAAGCATTTCATACAACCACGCTTAGAATTGGTTAAAGCCAGAGTGCAGCCCAATCAATTTAAAATTACTACTTATCGTGATAAATTCATATGTATACTGTCACAGGACCCTCTAAGATAATTTGTATCAACTACTCGGGGCTCCCGGAGCAGCATGTGGAACTTACGGGCTACATGCGCCACAGCTCGGTAGAATCAGTGTCCAACTTGAAGTGCGCCTTGAGCACATCGCCACATGATCCCAGCACTATTAGGCCATTTTTCTCACATTACCCAGTTCCGTTTAAGATATCCTAATAATCCGTTATCAAAGTTAGGTACTTTGACACTCGCAGCATCAAGCATGCAAGCATGCAAGCTTGAGGAATATGATGTCGAGTATCAATGATAATAGATAATTCAATGCCGTATTGTTGCACATGACTCATTTCAACTCTACCTGTCGACGTCCTGATTACACTACTTTTTAGAGGCCACTCTATAGCATCTTATGGAGACTTAATTACAAAACGAATTGAATAATAGAAAGCCAACAAAAATGTCGTTAAGCACATCACTCCCAATCATTGAGATGGGACTCCATACAAGAAATTTAGATATACATAAGTACGGCGCGAAATGTCAAAACGAAGTTCATAATAATAACAGACTGCAGTATGAATGCAACCTGCTATCACATTAGCTGCAAGGGCAAATACAACAGGACGGAGTGGGTAAGATAGAGGAATACGCGGACCAGTCAGCGGGGTTGAAGTGGTTGTGAGTAGGATTGTTCATACGAAATCTGCGTTCTTGAGGTGCTCGCGAAGGATACTGTCCTTTACTGTCTTCAACGTCGTTGCCGTGGCCTTTGTGTCCTGGTAAAATGGGTATCGCCGTGGTTAGTTTCAGCATGCATCAAAGGCGGGAGAAACCTTACTGTGACGGAGGTGGCATAGAAGTAGCTTACGCGTGGTTCTGGTGACTGCTGGCGTAATATGTCCTTGAACTTTTCCTTCAGATCTACAAGAACGAGTGGTCTTCAGCTTCCGAACGATGAACGACGGATGAAGACGGTAATTACATTTGACTACACTGGCAGCATCGTTGGGACGTGCTCCATAGCTAGGGAGGAACATCTTCACCTGGGCGCCGTCCCTCAGCTTCTTCCTTAGAATATCGCATTTGTTGAGGAAGAGGATCATGGTAGTCTTCGCCAGAATCTTGGAGCTACAGACAGCGCGCCAAAGGAGGAACGAGTCTTCAAGGCGATTGACATTCGGGTCTTCCAGAAGGCGCTCATCGAAGCATGATATTGCTGTCAAAAATGTGAAGTTCAATTGACTTGAGTTTGTCAAATATTGAGGGAATAGACGCACGTGCAACTAGAAGAGAAAAGTTCAGTGGAAACGGATGAAATTAGGAAAAGAAGAACGAACGAAAAATGATGGCATTAACATCCTCGAAATAAGGAAACCAGGCATTGCGCTATGTAGCGAACAAGTAAGAGACAGAAAACTTGGAAGCATGAAAAAAAAGGAAAGTGCGTACTGCCGTTCGTGCCCCTCCCACGTCATATAGATTCCATTCTTGGCCGAAAGCGCCGTTAAGGCCGACATCTAGACATGTCCGGGTAGCTCGTCAGTGACAGCAACGATGCATGATACACAACGCACTACTCAGTAGGGACGTGCCTTGATCAAATTGGATCTTGTATTCCTGGATGCCGAGCGTTCGCAGCCGTGCACGGACGACATCGTTGTCGGTAGGTTCGTAGTGGCGCGTTGCTATGCGCTCGAGATCATTCAAGAAGCTAGAAGAAAAAAAAAGAAAACGATAAGCGAGCGAATAATCGTCGAAAATAGCAAGGGAAACGCACAAGCCCGCGGAGTCCTCCAACCGTATCCTCCTTCGCTTCAGAATCTCCTGCACCGTGGAATCCGCCCAAAGCGCTCTCATGTCCTGCCTGCACTCCGCAATCACCTCCGTGGCATCGTCGACAGTGGCCACCGCCAGATCGGGGGCACCAGAGCGGCCATTGAAGGAGTTGCCATTAATCACAGCAAGCGGGCCCTCAAAAACATGTTTCCACCCCCGCACGCCAAACTCCTTTACGCGTCCCATAGCTACATTGTCTTCGCCGAGCACTCCCCCACCCCCACCTACCACCTCCTCAGATCCCGCGCCCAAGCTCCGCTTCAAATCCGCCTCGACACGGCGAAGAGGTCCGAGCCGGCGCTTGAGGAGTTGGTGCTTCTCCGAGAGTTGTATGGGCTCCAAGACGACCGTTTCCGTGTCAAGATCGAGAAACTCGGAGTCGATAGAAGGACGTGAGGATGCAGGGTCCTGCTGAATGGCATGCGCAAGGAGAGGCCGAGGAGCAGGAAGCAGCCGAATAGGCTCTCCATCGATCTCCGCTTGGAGGGCCTCGACGATGGTTATCACGGAACGGATGAGATTGAGCTGGATGACCGAGCGCCAAGAAAGACGTTCTGCTTTCCATGCTGCACGGGCGTATTTCATGCGGAAGTCTAGAACGAAGGAGGATGATGAGAGATAATAAACAAGGAAAGCGCACGGGACATACTCTTGAGAGTGGTAGATTTACCTGGAGTCGACAAGTAGGTGCTATTAATTTCTTGGAAGGATGCCATAGGATGGCTTTTGACGTACCACTCTCCGACTGCCCAAGCAAGAGCACTTTGACGATGGCTTTTTGTTTCTTCATAGCGGCTTTTTCGGCCTTGAGCTCCTCGTCTATACGGTCGCTGATGCGTTTCTCTTCCGCCTCGCGACGTTCCCGCGCACTCTTTTCAGCAGACGTCTCGTCCGGCGGTGGCGCCGTGAAAAATGCGAAAGGGTCGTTCTCGCTGACTTTCATGATGTATGATCGTGTGCTCTGTCCAAAGTGTCACCTTAATATGTAGATGGTCTGGCTGGCACTGAAATTCAATCTGCGATCAGTTTCCTGAAGTAGGTATTGATAGATATTGCTGTATTTCAATTTATTAGTAAGTCTTCCTGCGGCGTGAAAGGGAGCGGCACACAAGGAGGTTACAGGGTTCCCGAAGACAATTCAGAGGCCTGTACAGATATATGATCCGGGAAGGACGAAGTGTTTCGCGTTGTGCCGAAGTAGTAAAGGTAGCTGTTGAATCGAGGCCTAGACTTGCTGAAGTAGAACAAGGTTTCCTCGAGGCGGATAAACGTGTCGAAGCCGAGCAGGCAGTACTAGTCCACCTAGTGAACGTCCGTAGTTATAGTAGAAGCAGTGTGGGCCTGCCAGTGCGTAGAGCGCATGAAAGAGGGAGTAATATAGAAGTGAGTAGCTAGACAAGACATAGCGCCGATGGCAGATGTGATCACATCAGACGCTGTGATTGTCACTCACCGAAGATACGCCAGCGAGACTGGACACGAAAATGAGCCACAGAGGGGAGCGAAAGGGATGCAATCGTCGCCAGTTGAGGGCCGACAATATAAAGAGAGAAGGCCAGGAACGACCCTGCAGCGACCCAAAATTACCATCCATTGAGTTTTTGCACCCTTCGCTTCTGTCCCAACGGCTTCTCCAGCCCCGGACGGTAACCTCACGGGCGGTGTTAGCGACCGTACGCCGGCAGCTGGCTGTCCCTTGTGAATTGCTATGTATTACATATGTCCTTGCTGATTCGAGATTGCAGAACCCAGATGTGGCCACGACACATTAGTCCGATTGACACGCTGTATGGGCACAAGCCTATTCTCATGCTAAAAAGCGGAAGCGACGACAGCTTGTATCGAAGACAGCTTTTGTTGCTGTGAAACGACAATCTGGAGTGGATGCGGCGGCACCCTGGCGGCACCAGTGGCTGAATTCAAGTCAGTGAAAATTGACGGGACAAAGATTGGAATGTTTACGCGGAGAACCTGTCGATCTTTCCCCCTTCGAGGCCGGACCTCGGGCGAAGATGCGATACATTGCTTGGTGAGAGAGGGTCGACGGTAAGGTGGGAACGTCACGTAAGTTATTCTGATGAAGTCGTGGGTGCACTGTGGAGAGTCCGTGTAAAATTTAAAATACTGTATATCAGGTTCTTGAGAAGCCAAATTGGCCTGAGCAAACCTTTTTCTCGGTTTTGCGCCCATATGTCACCACGCTTCGAATGAGAAAGTTCTGGTTCAAATGTCAAGATGGGAATGATCACACTAATAGTCAAACGTTCAACAGCTTATCATGATCATTTGTACCAACAGCAACAAATTCTGGCAACTGAATCGCAACGCCGCGCCGGCCATATCAGCATGGTTTTATTATTGAGATTTCACAAGAAATTCAAGGGAAAATGAACCGTGGCTAGTAGGGGCACTCATAGAAGTGTCATAGACTCATAAATCAGCGTCATCATCGATACCCGCAACGGAATACTAAGTAGAACAAAATTGAAGTCGTCTAGAAAAACTAGAGGTCAATTCTATTGCCATTTATGGGCTAACTCGGCGGCGCAAGTCAAGAGTTGACATATTATAGACTTTATAGTGTACATCAACATGGTTATCTTGCATGGTATGTATGTGGGCAAAACCCGCGATACGCCAGGCCTGCGATCGGCGAGGAGCACCCAAAAATGGGCGCACCCGGTGTTGTCGTAAGTAGTGTAGTCGCGAGCCGCCTTCAGGGATCTAATTTCGACAGGGCCAGACGTCATCTGACTAAAAGGGTTCCTTGTTGTAGGGTCCAAGGGACCTTGATGCCTACGGCGATCTAAGGTAGACTTCAAAGTTCAAGTCAGCCAGGTAATAAATCCAGGCACATGAGAAATTTCAATGAGATGGATAGGAGGCATCCAGAGAGCGAGTGTATATATGTAGCGGAAATACTTAGAATGGACAGGCGGATAGATACTTACAAACAGGCATCATGAAAGATGAAGCGCGAAAGCGAAGATAAAGAAAGGAGAGAGACTGTCGAGTCGAGAGTGGCCTTCAACATATGACAGAAAATAGAAAGAAACCTTGAGAGAGAGAGAGAGAAATAACATCAAAGCAACGAATCCAGTTTTGATAGGACTTCTAGCACCCCCGCCACGAGCTCAAAGCTTAAATCTTCCTCTCCCAACGACTCCTTCTTCACCTCCTGCACCAGGCTTGCGACCGCATCGCGCCCTGTCACGCCAGTCGCAAAACCTGACCCAATCTTCACAGCCTGCCGCCGCCTCGCAGCAGCTGTCGCGGGCGGCAACGAACCAGAGGACCCACTCTCCCCTACTCCAAAAGGCCACACCGCAAACCCAGCCAGTATCTCATCGCACCTCCCAAACGCCGCCTCCCTCTCCTCGTAATTAAGCCTCCCAAACGCGTTATCCAGCACGCTAGCGGTGTACGCCGCACAAACGAGACACACAGCCCTCAGAACGCGGCACTGCGTTCCCTCCTTGTCGAGCGCGGCTGGGGGCAAGCTCGCCGTTTTTGCAGTAAGCAAGGAGACAGAGCGAGTGATGATGGACTCCTTCGTCCGCACGTCCGCGACGGGGTGCGTGGCCATATCGAACAACAGGAAGTTGCGCTTCTCGGTTCGCAGGACGCCTTTGTCGACTAGGCCTTTCGCGAGCCGTTCTCGTACTTGCTTCAGCTGGAATCCGATTTTCATGACGTTCCATGTCTCGCCTGTGGGGACCGAAGTCAGAAAGTGACGTTGATAGGTGGAATGGAAAGAAAATCGGAAAATGAATAGAAAGGTAGGGGTGGCTTGACGTGAAGTCACCGTAAAGGATTGAAGGAAAATCAGAGCCCCCAAATCTAACCAATATTCGGCATGACATCTGGGGACAGAGAACGACAGAGAACCATACAACATACCAGGCCGCCGTGCGAGGTCGAATCTCATGCAACAAGTGCAATTTCCATATGGCACGCGACCTCGGCCGAAAGAAATGAAAGAGAAAATTGGCAAAAGGCCAATGCAAAGAAAAGAAGGTATCGGGATTGTGACGGAGACTGGTGCACCCCGCCACAAGAGTAAGACCAGTCAAGACGTACGCCTACGTACCCCACAGTTGCTGACGACGTCCCCTCGGCTAGCACCCAGTCAAGTAGGCCTCAGAACATGGCGACTGCGGCGGGAAGAAATGAAAGAGAATAAAATAAAGAAATAAAAGACAAAGTAGCGTCAAAATAAAAGCAAGAAGCAGCACCCACCGCTTAGCAAATCTATCCAGCTGTTGATACCCATTCTGCTCTCCTCCTGGGTCTTCATCATCTTCAGAGCCTCATCTAGTATGGTCTCTCCAGTCTGGCGGTCATCGATGACCTCGACCAGCCTGTCTGAGATAGGATTCCGCCTCCGGTTTGGGTCTTTGACAAGGGCAATGCGACGGCGTAGCGCCAGCTCAATGAGTATACATCCCCGCAGCGCGTACGAGATATTGTCGTTCCAGAATGAGAGGTATCCCTGTCACCTCGGCTTCAGTTCAAATAGATAATAAAGTAGGTACATAGTCAATAGAGAACTTACCTGTTTGTCCTTGATTCCGAGTAATAGAACCTCCTCCATTATCGTCAGGTGCGGCATCTTGCCGCCAGTGCGCGCCTCTTCACCTGCGTCCTGGTCGAGGTCTCGTGGGTCGTATGCAATCTTGCTACCGCCAGCAAACGCCGTCCCTGCGTGATGTGGTATGCTACTGCCATTTGTAATTGAGTTGGCGCGTGATGCACCTGGAGAACCATCCGTATCTTCCGTCGAGGCTGCTGGTGCTCGACGACGAGATAGCCCGGCTGAAGACATTGAGGAAAGCGACCAAGACTGCTTGTCAATGCAGCCGACGATGAGGACAGGAACAAAGTCCGCAGTGAAGCAGTGTTTTCGTGCGTTGACTGTCACGTTGGGGTTAGGGTTTACGCCTCTCGTTAAACTTCGCGACCAATCTATTGATTCAGCCTTGAAAAAGGACTGGTTTACTTTTCAATTCGAATCGACGAGTAGAAGGTCTTCGTAAGTATTCTAATTGACGCCACTTTGTTCAGTTCGCGCTACTTGTGTGGTAATCACGAGAAAATGTTGTAGCGTGCAGCATTGTGATATGACTGAAAGTTTGGAACAGTCAAAGGTGGATACATCTGTGTCCGACAACTGTAAGCATAAATGTCCTCGTCAGACCTCGAGTATTAATCATTCTCTTCGCAGTCGGTTCTCCAGACGCAGAGATCGTTTTTCAATCTTCCGATGGGGTTTTGTTCCGCATCCACAGAATGAATTTAGTCGCATGTGCACCAGAAATTTCACCGCCTGAGAACAGCACGTTCTCCGAGATCGTATACTTGACGGAACCATCGCAGACTCTTGAGCTACTCTTCCAATTCATCTACCCTCGGCCTCTGCCTGACCTTAGTGAAATTGACTTCGAAGTCTTGGCTCAACTTGCCGAAGCTGCGGAAAAATACCGAATTTTTTCTGCTATGAATCTTTGCACGATCTATCTTATGTGCGCTTTTCTTGACTCGTGATACGAGTTTTATTGACACGGTTTGGTTCACAGGGAACATATCCAGAACCACCCGGAAGAGATCCTTTTGCATGCCGTGAGGCATAGGATACACAAGCTTGCCACTCGGGCTGCGCCTCTCCTCCTCGATCGCCCACTGGAAGATTTTCTTTCCAAGCTTCCCGATAGCTACGTTATTGCTTGGGTATGTCCGACTTCATCTATGTTTCTGCTTCGAATCAGCTAATAACTGCTCAGGTGCGCTATCGTGCTTATTGGACGCGTACATTAATGTCTGCCATCTCCAGAGGCACGGATATATCTGACGCACCGACACCCACATCCCAAAAAGCTTGTACGACGTGCAAAAGACTTCCTCATCAATATATGATGGAAGCTATAGGCAAACTGAGTACAAAATTGAGCGTACTGCAAGACCTGGACGCTCAGTTTCCTTCGCATGATCCTCAGTGTTGTCCTGCTCGTACCTCTTATAAAGCATTCTGTGCAGAAGTCCTTTCGCTTCCGACTTTCGCTGAAGTCGCCTTCCTTCAAATTGCATCCAAATCACCGACGGTAGCAGTCTTTTTGGTTCTAAAATATGTGGTGCTAACGATAATATAGAAAGAGGAGAATACGATCTCTGGAAACGACGTCAGTGGTTCTACTTCACATAATAAAGGATCTTCTGGTTAGTCCTCATGAAATTCCTACTTGGAGTACTGACTAGACTACCCGATTTTCAGGCTTGAGCGAATCTCAAGAAATTACTTTCAAGTCTAGCGATGGAGTCATCTTCCGGTTGAAGGAAGAGACGGTCCAATCCATGGCAATGCATCTATTACCTCCCCAGCACGATCATGAACAATCAGTGCTACTGCCCGAATCGTCGACGACTCTGGAACTTCTTTTCCAGTTTTTTGTTGCTGATCAACACCCAGACTTAGAAGGCGCTGACTACGGGATCCTTGGACCACTTTCCCTTGCAGCCAATCTGTACGGAGTCCCTTCAGCCTTGAGCGTCTGCAACATCCGCATGGCGTAAGTGAGATCATGCAGTCAGTCCCTTGTCTGTTCACGAATTACGTTACAGACAAGCTCAACCATATGATCTCATTAACCGTACAAGTGATGTCATGCGATATGCCTTGAAGAGCCAAAGCCTCGAACTTATGAACAAGTGTGCTCCTCTGATGATCAAGGAAAGTCTTGTGAAAATGGCTGATGTGTTCAAGGATTCAGACAAAATGATTTCATGGGTAGGGTGGCTTATTCTTAGACATAATTAATGGTCTTGCTAATAGTAGTCTTGTCCTTCAATGCGCAGTTCAAATATCTCGAGCAATGGAGCAAGGTCGCGCATGACGCCTTGTCCTTCTCAGAACATCGATGTGTGTCCTCCGTCATTTTCTATACCGATGACTATGGTCGCATCAGTGCGCGCCGGTGCAAAGGGTGCAAAAGTATCAATGCCGACTTGACGACTATCGCCATTATGCGCAAGTTGGGTCAGGGTGTTACTGCGCTAGCCGATCTGAACGATACCTTTGAGACAACGGATGCTTGTTGTTCAACATCACGCGAAAATATTGAAGTGTGGAGAGAGGGAGTGGAGATAGCCATTCAGGAAATCCCGCACTTCACAAACTTTACTAGTACTGACTAATGTACGATTTCTGAGTGCCACCGTTTACTCGCTGAAAATTTCTTGTCACTGGAACGTTGTCGCGCAGTTGTACAGATCAACATATGTATGAGCTGTGATAGCTTATAATTATTCAGAGTATCTAATTCCACAATTTCTTTGCTGCAACACCCGGAATTCATGAGATATCGGAAGTGCCGACTGCTGGGTTGATGCCGACTACGCAGTAGGTGATAGTGGCGTTGGCAACTCAAAAGCAATTTGAATTCGGTTAACAAGTTCCATTAGGGGGAAACTTCGGATAAATATACCCCTGTTGAAATTTCCCACATGGCTACATGATCGACCACATGTTGATGCATTTTGATGCCCCTCGATCAGCGCTCAGCCCCAGTTTGTACACACGTAGACTTTTAACTCCCAACCAAGGCCGCTCACGGTGCGCTTAGAGCACCCATGTTGGAATGATAGACCTTGGTTCTTCCCAGTGAGTGACCTGAATGGACATCCCAAGACCATTTCACTGACATGTTTACCAGTTTTACGCAATTTTGTATCCAATGGGCCAGCATAGGTGATTCAACAACCTTCCGGGAAAGGACGAGTACTAAATACCAATTGTTCTCCACAGCATTTTTATTTTACGACTACCTCTTAACGTTGCCCCTGGAAATCAAATATATCTGGGCTGTCAAGTTCCGAATCACTACTGTTCTGTACTGCTTCTGCCGATACGCCCTTGTAGCGAATATCGTTTACCTGCTGAACATCAGTAACAAGCTCTCTATAAGGGTAATGAATTTCGACAAGTGATGTCATCACGCACTGAACTCACTATTCATTTGCGTAGTGAGTGCCTGGATCTTATTGGAAGCACCCTTGAAAGGAACGTAATCGACAGTTGTGACGACGGTTACCGTATTAGCGGAGCTCTTAGTGTTCTGGGGCGGATAGCCATTGTCGGTAAGCACACTTAGACTGGAATCCCACCAAATTTCGCGACCTAACGCACATGCAGTGATTTGGAGCGCGCGGACATATGCCGTGTTCAATAAAAACAGATATGTCTTGGCCTTTTTCGTCCTAGTGGGCGCCACCACAATTATTCTTTCAATCGTTCGTTGCTCCAAATATAACAAAAAAACCTCCACTGATCTTCGACGAAGATCCATGTTCCGGTGATACTCTGTCAAGACAACACTAGTATTCCAATGTTCGTCGTAAAACCCCTTTTTGATCCTTGTATTGAAAATTTTCTTCTTAGAAGTAAGCATCACTTTAAACTACATTGCGGATTCTAACAGTGAAGGTGATCAGTCGGTGCCCTCTTATCTCTCTTCACCTGTTTGCTGGAGATTGCTTCAGCACTTCTTACCACGATCCGGACCTTTCAAGCTCTGAAGGTGTATCGCACTACTAGGTCTCTGGACATTGTATGTCTCAGCCGCGTTTAAAAGGCGTTCGAGGGTAACAAAATCAAGTCCATCTAGATCGGGGTGAGGATCAGGGTAGATGAACCGGAAAAGAAGTTTGAGTGTCGAAGAAGTGTGAGGAAGAGCAACAGGATGAGTATCATCGTATTCAAGAGGAAGAATGCTCGCTGCACAAATTGTGAGGTTTTGTCGATGAAGATGAAAAGTGACTCCATCATTGGAGATAGCCATGAAATTGCTGTCTGGAAAAAAAACTAGTAAAGGGGTCAGTATTCATATACTGAAATTAATACAAAAAGCGTCGTACATATTTCGGTAAGCTTCGCGTCTAACTCTTGAAGTCTAATGTCCCTTGTGTTGTCCAGCATATCCTATAAAAATGTGAGAGCGCATACTGTTGTAAGAGATCATAAGCACCTTCTGTTCAGAAAAGATAATATCTAAAAAGGTAGGGAGCTTTTCCAACGATTGCCGCCACGCTTTCATAAAGGTAGATCTTTGGCAGCAGCTGGAGAGTATACTATTTGGGCCAAAGACGTAGTCAAGATTCCGAAGCAACGTTCCAGTCTCCATGAGTCGGGAAGTCACCTCAACTACGCATGACGCACATGCGCCAGGATGCATCGTACAAAGGCTGGGTAGGTTCGCAAGCGATTTCTTTATACTTTGCATCCATTGCAGATGGTAGCGGATCTGTGACAAGCATAATTAAAACGGGTTGGATACAGAAAATGAAGAGTGGAGACCCATTCCGGCGAGTGCGCATGATAAAGGTCGAGTGAGATACGCTCCTGGACCGAAAGCTCCAGAAAAGGGGCCGTTGCTTCAGCCAGTTTACGATTCTTGTGCTTCAGAGCATGCGCAAAAGTATATTCGCTGTGCTCTGTACTAACGCGTTTCCTGTGACATATAAATTAGAATCGTTCCAAATTGTAACGACTCAGAAACGGACATCAAGCGCAATGTGCAAAGATTTATGGCGGGATACACACGATATTTCTCCGCAGCTTCCGCTAAGATGGATAGGACATCGAAGGGAATAGTATCAAGTGCGGGTGGAGGCCGTGGGTATATGAACTGGAAGAGGAGTTCCAAAATGTGCGACGACTCTGTCAACGGAACGACATCGTCGAATGTGCAGTGGCTTGGGGGAGAGAACCCTTCTGAGCACACGACCAAATTGTCCTTATGAATACGAAATAGAACATTGTCAGACGATTTGAAGGTGATCTCTGCGTCTGGTGCATTGACTATAAGAGGATTTCGATTAACGATATATAGTTCCAGGCGCGTGCTGCAACAACTTACATCTCTCTGAAACGGCGATTATTACTTCCTCGACCTTATTACCACCTTGTCCTGATCATGAAAGTGAAATAGCGCAATCAGCGATGGTTCAATCCCGCTCATTGCAATCCTCGTGAACGCACCGACTGAAACGTGAGTCTCGTCGATCTTTGGATCCTCTTCAATTGAAGCCTGTTCTGATCGTGGAGATCGTCAACATTCAATCTTCTATAGTATAAGGGTAGGTTCACCGACTGAGGCAGGACTCGTGTCCGTTTCTGTATCATTTTGCTCCATTGTAGATACTGATTGTGAGATCCTCAGCAATTCTGTAGATTGAAATGTGATGGAGAATAAACCTACAGACTGAGACGATTTGCTCTTGTAAATCCGACGAGGACATGCTGGAGGTTGGAGTTTGATGTGGTGTGGAGAATTTGTGGACATACGACCCAAGATTAGCATCGTTACCTCGTGTTCGCCTCGTGCGGTGCTTCTATGATGTCCGAAGAAGCCATCGTGCAGCGAAGCAGGTAAGTAGTGGAATGATTAACATTCATTGAGAAAATAGAACTTTTAGGGGACATCACATCACTTCCAGCCATTTCAATATCGATGGGCAGGGCCCAAATTTCGATGAGTGATCTGGTCGAACATTATTCATATGCAGATGGAATTATCTGGAACACCTCGAGAAGACACCGAGAAGCACCACCGCGCGAATAGATCAGCGTTGGGGAAAACAAGTAAAATTTCTGTCCTGCTTATCAGTACCCAAACGGCTGTCACATCTCATGAATCCATGCCAATTCACAGTGAGTCAAGTCTTTCGTCACATCGAACAACACAGTTTTGAACAAATGGTCATAATCATTGCTCTCAAAAATCTGTCAAACGAAGACAATCGCGACCGTCAAGAGAACGGTAAAAGCCACGACGACATGAATCTATATGAGTAGTCAATAATAGAAGATAAAGACAAGTATCCAAACACACCAATATCACATCTCCCTGGCAGCCTCACAACGCACAGCGTCAACGTTGGGGATGATACAAAAGTCTCTAGGGGATGGCGGGCTGACAACATATCCACGCACCCCCACGAGACCCATATGTAATTCATAGGCTACCTACCCTTTTGATGGCGGAAAGAGTATGCTGAGGGAGGCATGCAGATGGACGATGGGACAATGGTCAGAGACAAGCCTGAGGGGATCATGTGATCCTTGTCCGAAATTTTGGCGACCAGCCGTCCCTCAATTGATGGGATTGGAAAGTGACGCGCAGCTAACCACTCGATCCCTACATATCAAAGGATCCAGCAATCCTGGGACGTTATGTTCTTCGAGCTATAGTAACCATGATGCCGCTGAGCGAATTCAATGCCCAACCCTACTCTCATCCCTCCCGTCGCAGGATATACTTGATATAGTAGATCACGCTTGGAATTATGTTACTCCACTGTCAAATTAGATGCGTGAACTTGAGGGTCGATGTAGAAGAGGGTTTACTCACTCATACTTAGTATTCTGTGCCCTCGAGCATTAATGGGCAACAGTACTCGGAACTTGTTAAGTACGTTCGTCCGCCAGTAGCCCCAATGCTCGGAGGGGCCTGGACTGGATAAATTATCTCTGGAGTTTACTAAACCAATACCACACAAGATATTCTCCCCGCATCCACGGAGATTTCCGCATGTTACTTGTAAACGAATGGCGGAAAGTAGTAGTTGTGAAAGAGATGCAATGCGAGGTACAAGCATCATGTTGCATGAACGTACATCCGTCCAATGTCACTATGAGCTTATCACGGGAGCACAACAACCTCTCCGATACCCATTGCAGCGCTGTGTCCGAGTCCTTGCTAGGCCAGGGGCCCTTCATATGCCAAGGTTGTTCATACCATATGAGCCTAACACATATTGAAGAATTCATGGACATCTTCGTGGTTGCGATGATATGTGGAGATGGAAAAGGATTCGAAGGAAATGGGTTCTGGTTTAAGCTCTAGAATGCATGCGGATAGGGTGAGAAATTCCTCCAGATCCTCTGCTACACCATCATATATTAAGGATCAAAGTTCAGGAAGGGATATTGTGTCTATAGTGGTGGACTTCGTCAGATGGCGGTGATGAACGGAGTCGGGAGTTCGACGTACATTCAGTTTCATCAAACAATGCTGGGTGCGTGCTTTTAATACAGTGTTTCCAGGGTTGTACGAATTCGAAGTAAAGCCTCGTCAGGGAGGCTTTTTGTCCAGAAAATTAGTATGAGATTCTTGAGTGGGTATACGAGTTGATTGGCAGTTGGATTAGGAATAACATTTGTCATGCAGTGCAAGCAGTTTATTTCTAGAGTTTCGAGTTTCCACGTATGCGGCATGTAAGAAGGGTTGTGATGATACATTTGAGATTGACCTGCAAATCAAGAGTGGGATGTCTTAGGCTGAGCTGCTTGAGATGCGTTGATGATGTTAAACCTGCCAGGGGAATACCAGAGATCCCGGTGAACAAAAGGCATGTAGGGTTCCAAAACATGTCACTAGGGCATCTTGAAAGACTACAGGGTGCATGTTAAAGGGGGTCTTTGTTTATCTCTAGATTACGGAGATTCGTGGCAAAGCTGAGAATCGAGGCGAGTGCATTGAAATCGTTGATCGCAAGGTCTGGATCCATGTAAATATAAACATAAGAAATATGAGTGCCGAGATGAGGATTAGTTTAAAGGGCTGAAGAGAGTCTTTTGCATCGATCGTTTGTGGATAGGAAGATTCTGGAGAAAATGTGACGTTCGACATGAGGGAGTAGGACGTACCTAAAAAACGCGCAGGCTGTCGGCGGTCCTCGTGAGTCATCTAGATCTGCCACTTTGTCGATAATGACGCCTAGAACACTATCGGAAGAATTGGCGTTGTCATTATTTGTGATCGTAAGGAAGGAAGGTGGTTCGTCTTGATAAGCTTGATGATCGGAGGCACATAAATTGATGACCGTCGGAAATCGGATCATCAGTTTTTCTCCGCCATGTCCTAGAGTGATGGTGAAGTCGCTTTCACATTAGAGACAATACTCTCAACTGGAGATACCTCTTTTACGAGTTTGACTTCTGGGAGAGGTGAGTTTCACGAATTTTTTTCAGTGTATTAAGATGGAACGATTTATAGGCCATCAGTTGAAATGCCTAGAACACGACTGCGTAGTCTGTGCGTATGGGAGAACTGTCTGCTTCACGCTACCAGGTTGTTGAAGAACTTGTTTTTGATATAGTTTGCCTAGCGTGAGACTGTCCAGGCCGTCAACTTCATCCGTTTGCACCCGAAGTAAGGCGGGAGCTGTCTGCCTACTAGCGTTCGAAGCATGGCCGAATATATAATCCAGGCAGACCGGCTATTCGAACTGTGCTCCGGAACATTCGTTGTACATGGTGACCACTTTCCGCTATGGAATAAGATACTACTTATCAATTCCATCGGCCTTCTCCCTACTGAAGTGCTCACTGCGCTAAAGGAAATTTTTCTACCGCTCGATTACGTTCACAAGTACTGACAACGACAAGCTTTCCTTATTTTTGACCATGTCATTGCGTTCTCTCCGAAATGACCGACAGGCATGAGCGTTCCTGTTTTAAGTTGAGTTTTGTACCACACTAAACTACTCTCGTTTTAGATTCAGGGGAGCGCGCGCTCACAAGCCATGCAGACTTTGATGCGGCACCGGTCTGGAAAACGCTATGTATACAAGGACAAAAGAAGGAAGAGCTAACCAATTTCTCTTCTTCATCTACAGATCTATTCACTCGGACTGGGCAACTTATCTTTGGCGCACAGCTTTTGCCCGTTGTGGTTGTCACGACTTTTGATTCTGGGAAGACTGTGATGGTTGGTAGGTGTCAACGTTGGTCTGAGATTCGAAACATACAAGCATTTTGCACGTATGAATCCCGCTCATCATAGCAGACCGGCACAAAGCTAAAGGCTAGGCAGCAATGGAAGGTTCACAATAGTAACTCTGTTATACCAATACGTCGACAGCTGACACTTTCTTACTTTTTGGCGGCATTGTGCAATCATACAGGCTATGAGTTGGCGGAGCTTACTCGACTTGGAAGACTTTGCGTCTGTTACCTCATTTTTTGACGAAGACGTAGAACGGCTGGATATTCTGAGCCTTGTTGAGAGCATGGGGCCTAACACGTGGGAACCGGGTAGATGGGAGGCAACGTTCGCAATCGATGGTCTCAATCGTAGAAATTTTGAATTGATCGTTGTCTTTTTGCTCTAGGCTTCAAATTAACTGCATGGCTACTATCTATGTTTGATCTTCTTTATACTTGACAAAGCGCGAAGACTGACTTAAACTCAGGAAGTGGGGAAGATTGACCATCAAAAGAAAGGAAGAGGGGGCTTTCCTCGGCCCCACCTGAGTAGCGAACACGATTCTCTCCCTTCTTGTACCGCAACTCCGCCTTGTCATCTGAAACTCTGGTTGTAGTACGATTCAGTCAGCGCCACCATCAGAAAAGTGGTACTGTAAAGTTTCATAAAATTAGTGATATATAGTTTCGTCCCGGTCCTTGGACGTGCGTTCATCACGGATGTAAATGGTCAGTTCATTGATCTCGAAAATGGGCTAATATATATAGAAGTCCTACAACGTCTTATCCATCGCACAAAAATGGCTCCCCCAATCTCCAGTGCATATCGCCCACTTCACCAACACACTAGTCCGGTTTGGTCCATAGCCAAAAGGTGTTTACGACGACCCACGGTTCGTCAGGTGTTCTTTAGTCTCTTTTTCTCTGTCGTCGCTGTGGGTGTCCTTCTCTTTTTCGTTGCTCATTCGTCTGGAGAGAACGACATAAGCTTTGTGCAAAGCCTTTCTCAATCAGAGACTGGGGTAAGCCTTACATTTATGAATCCGAATGTTGGCGGTTATCAGCCAATCACATATACGGATCGCATAGTTATTCTTCTTGGGACACATCTACAATATCAACATCCCGAAGCGAACAATCTCAGTATCGTGGGAGATCGGGGCGTCTGGGGACTATACAATAGCTGGATCGGACATTCACCGACCTCCAACCATACCTGTCTCGATATATATCAATGGGTAGGATTGTCTAATTCCACTACTTCTTCTTCTCCTTACCAAAGTATTTCAGTGTATCCACGCCTACCTTCACGTATGATCCTAATGCTCAGCCCTATTATGAATCCGATGGGACACTGATTCCGGCATCATAGCAAGCGAATTACTGTTCCAAATTATGCCCATTCGTTGAACATTTGAAATATCCAGTGTACAAGCTCTGAGTCAGTTCAAATCATCAGAGCTCCTCGACGTGTACACACAACGCAACGAAATCGGCAAAGTCATTCTCAATATTGATCAAACATATTTTTATCCTTTCGATATCTACTATATAAGTACAGTCTTCGCCGCTACCAGCCCCAATGTTACAGGCTCTCGTGGAGTTCCCATCCTTGGAGTTGGATTTTCAGGCTACAGTAACAATTTTGTGCCGACCGTCACAAATACTCAGACCATAGTCAATGGAACGGTCAATTCTTTACAGGCGGACCTGACATTGACGAGGAATTACGTCTCGATCGTCTTTGTCATGACCGTGTTCCTCACCAACTGGGCGCTGACGATAACGGCGGGATATTTCGTCATACTCATGTACTTTTCCAGAGATTATGAGACTACGGATGCAATTATTGCTCTTCCTGTCATCGATCAAAATGAGGATACAAAGACGTGAACCATTCAAGACAGGAAAGCTGCGATGAGTAGGCGCGCTATAACTTGATGTCGGGGAAATATTTAACATGACTGGTGCACCAGGCCATTTATTTCAATCAGGAGATCTATTCATTGTACAATATAGTAGTTACGGAGAGGCACGTAAAAAACGAGATTGAAAGGATATTTTTATGATCCTTCTACCGAGAATCATTATATACATCAATAAGGTCCGCACAACTCGCGCCTCTCAATGCCACCGTCAGGCCAGCTATCGAGAACGAGGAGTTTCCAGGACGTTCTTCTGTCAGAGTATCGATCCCATACCTCTCAGCTGTTCGACGCGAGCCCGTAGTACTGTTGACTGTGAAATATCTTGGAAAGTGGAAGACAAGATGATTTTACATCTCCCATTTATATCAACTTATAGCTAAAGAAATTTGATAGAATACTGACGTGTGTTGTTGACTGGTTCGACAGCGTCATGGACTCGGATCGATTTCTAAGTCCGGTGATCGCGTTAGTAGCCGGGTTTACTCGACGATTTCAACCTCCAACGTCTTTCTTCTTTCGCTTACTTATAACTTGCTCTCGAATATAAGCCTGCGGTACATTTGACTGGCGCCACACCACTAAATCTTGCGATGTAAATTCACACGTTAGAAACAAATGTGACCCACGTGTTACGTTTCTTTCATCCATCCATCATCGATTATCGATCACCTCAATGTCCAGCCTCCCCAGACTTCCGCCTGAACTCATACTGGAGATTGTTGAGAAGCATTTCATAGGGCGAGAAAGCCTTTCTGTCTGCGGTATGGCTTCCTCTTTACTCTGGGAGCGCTGCCAGCGCATGCTGTACACGTCGACTGTGATTCATCTCGAATCACTGTCCCTAGCACACTATGAGCGCAACTGCGAATTTGAACGTATCACGTTTATCAACCCTACCATAGCCTCATACGTCAGCAGTCTCACCCTCCATGTCAGCGCTCGAGGTTACGACTATGTTCCCGAATTCCTTAACTTATTTACTCATGTCCAACACTTGACTGTTTCGGCTGCATCGCGGTTATCGGTGAAACTCGTTGATATCATTGAATCCATCATAACCCTCCCCACCATGTCTCGCGTAACATTCCCACACTGCAAAGCGAATTATTTCCCTCTTCGTGTTCTCAAAGGCTGTGCCAGGCTCCGAACCGTATCTCTCAATGTTTACTACCCATTCGTCGACGACTCGCTCTCTAGCGACCATCAAGTTACGTGCCCGAGTGAAAAAATTGCTGCGAAAATCCAAACTCTTGTCTGTGTCCATCCCACCGTCTGCCACCAAGTCAATAGCATTATTGGCCTTCAAAGCTTGGGCTCTCTTACTACTAAGATTATGCCCACACTGGCGGGACAAATTTCAACTGCTCAGGCGTTAATAAACAATGCAACATTCCTTATTGAACTACAATTGGCCATCTGCGGTAGGTGGGATCTATCTCTAAGTGACTCTTGACTGAAAATGATTCTATACAGACTTCACGCGCACAATGACAGTCTCCATCATGAATCTTCGTAATCTGCAGGTATTGACTTTTGTCACAATTGGTCCAATCATAATCCAGGACAAGACTGTACATATCATCTGCGATATTCTCGAGACGCTGCATCCTGAACATACGGTATCCGAGATCACAATCAAGCTGGACTGGAATACATTTAATGAAGATAAAGACGACGGCGCCGTCTGGAAACGCCTCGACAGAATTTGGCTGGGGCGTCTCGCTTGAAATGTCTCCATATCCATCGGGGGTGGTCTCAAATAGATATTCCGGGCACAGCGCCCCACATAACTAACCATCTTACCTCTCTGGTGTCATCCGTGAACGTGGTCATTAGAACATGAACGTACGTGTATTCGACATCGTTGTACGTAGCAGTTCCATTGACGAATCATCTAAGCAAGATTGTCAATGGATATCCTTATTCTCCAGTTGTGCTTTATATCTTGTATTTTGGTGCGATTTACCACCCGCCGAACACACGTACCTACTGCGGGTGGCGAAAATACACATCAGCGTCTGCGAAACCCCGGCCCTCTTGTTGGCAGGATGAGCGGGTAAAACCCTGTTTCCATTTTCTCCTTTCCTCCAAAGCCTCAACAGCTCTCATACAGAACCCCATCTAGACAACGTTACATTGAATTCTTACAAGTATTGAATGTCAAACGCAACCATTCTCGTGTGCACCCTATGCCCAGTTATGGACCGCTTGAAACCGTTGCTGCTGTTACCAATAAGGATCTGTTATCAGATGACGAGATTTCTCGCGGACGTGCCATTCTCCTGAATGTCCGTGCTGAAATAGCGAGCCTTTCCAAAATGGCTTCTTTGCTTTCTATAGCGGTTGCGCATCATAAGCGCCTCCCTCTTGATTTCCTACAAGAAATTTTCCTAGCCATGTTACCTTCCGAACAGAATCACTCTGCTTCGCTGCCTCCAGTTTTATCCGACGTTCCCTGGGTTCTGGGACAAGTATGCAGTACATGGAGACACCGCTCGCGATCGATGCCCGCCCTCTGGGGTTTATCATCGTTCACAATTGAGGCGGGTTATTCGAAGACAGTTTCCTCATTTTTCCGTGATCGTACCGACACTGAGACTAACTAACGTCTCTTCAAGTCGGGAGTATCTCTTGAACGCGCCATAAGTTTTCTTCCGAGCGCTTCTCAGATATCAGTGCATGTCTATGACGATCTTTAGTCATTCAAAGACACCATTGTTCCATTTCTTGACCGTGTCAATCACCTCAGTGTATTTATGGCGTTATTGACTGAACAAGAATTCTCGATATCCTTCCATTTCATTCCATATCCAACATCACTTCACTCTCGCTTGTGTTTGAGCGAATGCGATCGATCTCCGCTGTTATCTCCACGCCATGTCCGCTCGAACTATTTGGTGAAACTTCTCGTCTGAGGGAACTTGAGATAACCTCATCTACAACGAATCTATTGCTGCTTGACTATCCTTGGCACCAACTCATCACTCTCACCATAAAGACTGATCAAGCACACAAGTTTCGAGTGCCCCCGTTGACGACTCTCTATCACGGGTTTCAATTCTCTACTTTTGGACACGGTATACAGCTCCAATTGTTGACGCTTCATACTTCGGAGAAGCTTCTAGACGATTTCACTACCCTCAACATTCCGTGGCACTGGCTCAATACGTTCGATGTATCATGCCACACAAGTGCCGCTCCGAATCTGGTCTTTCCCTAACCATCAACAAAACAAAACTCTGGACCCATGGTCCTGTAACGGTTCAATCACCCAAGTCCCTAGTTATCTCGACTACACCTCCTATTTGGTTAATCAACTCGCCAGTCTTTTGGGAAAACGTCTCTGACCTTCAACTTATGGACTCTCTTCCTGGCGATCAGTTAATTCATGTCCTCGCCAGTTGTCCTCGCCTCACACACCTAACCTGTATTCTCGGATTGGAAGAAAATTTATCCGACATAAACACCATTTCATTGCCATATCTGAATTCGTTGGCAATGATACAGGCCTCATTTTCACTCGTCTCACAGCACCCGTCCTGCTTCAGTTGACCATTACTTTCATGGGTTGCGGGAACCTACCGAATATAGAGTCAATTACTGGCTGCATTCAGCGTTCAAAATACAAATTGACGCACTTCGCTTTTTCGGCCTGGGATATCTTTGATGACTACATAAGTCTAAGTTTGGAGCACTTACTGCAGAACATTTCGGCCTGCAGGTATCTGACCGTCACTAAAACGACTTTATGCGATGAAGTGCTGGAGGTCATTGCTTGCGGGATTCTCCTTCCTGAACTAGAGTTTCTGCAAATCCGTTGCTCCTCATTCACGGCTTTCATTTCTATGGTCGAACTTCGGTTGGAGACAGAGGAAAAAATGGGGAAACGACAACTTCGAACCATCGCGGGAATTGGTAGTGGGGCGGATTATGTGGAGGGGCGCCTCACCAATCTTCGCAAAAAGTATCAGGTTAAATGCAGCTTTCAGGATTATAAGGCTAGTTCGCCATGGTGGGTTTAACGTGTTGAACATTGGGCCTTGGTGGTAGCGTAGAAGCTCCAGTAGATATGAATTCATGTTCAAACAGTTCGTCCTTTAATTCTAAAGTGCGTGATACAAACCAGGCTTCGAGGGTTGCTAGTGAAGAATTGAGAAGCTCCTGCATATCCGTGTTTACTTTCATGCAATGTCGAGATCATCCTCATTTTCCAGGAATTGCGAATGGAAGAACATGCAGTGGGAAAGAATGTCAATTTATTGCATTGTTATTATGACCAGGACGAAAACATTTTCAAATTTATCAGGATACGTCGAAATGATTGGTATGAAAAAAGTACCGCACATGCAGGAAAACCGGGAACTGTTCATTGCTCGCGTAACAAATCACTAAGAAATGCTAATGTAGGCTGCTTTATTGACATCCGAAGCATACGCTCGATGGAGGACATTCTAGCATGGAGCCAGGTAGGGTACTCTTTCTTAAGGAGATGATCACTTTCAACATCACACCCTCATATACATCGATGGCTTGAGCTGAAACGAATGTCTACGTATACTCTCCATTGCATTGCATTACATTTCCACAACCATTCGAACACAAGCTCAAGCTGTGGTCGCGCCAGTCGCAGCGATGCGTGCATCACGATCCGCTGCCGTCGTGCACGTAATCGACTGAATAGACGAAGACTAAATTCCTGGACGTCATGGCTGGGAAAGGAGCAACTCACAGTTCCAGCTTTATTCTCGAGAGGAAGGGCGGCACAGACAGTGCCTCCGGCGCATTGAGTAATCGTGAATGTGCCTCCAACGCATTGATCAATTTCAGATCAACCTTTGAATTAAAGGGCACAATTTACTGTTCCAGCTTCGTTCACAAGAGGAAGTGCTGCACAGATAGTACCCCCAGCACACTGGGTAATAGCGAAGGTCCCACCAACGCACTGTGCGAAACCTCCATCCACACATGCTTGTTCACCGTCTGTGCACGAGGACGACGGCGTAAGCGAGGCGAACTGGTCATTGAGGGCAATCGCATCTTTGCCATTTTCTACATCGCTCGTAGATGAGCATGATTTGCGATGGGAATACTGTGATGCTCACGAAGTTGGAAGCCCCCAGAGGTTGCGTCGCGAGCAACAACAGCGATTTCTGCGGCGGGCGTAGCGGCCGCAGAAGGTGTAGAGGTCACAACCGGAACAGACGCAGTGGAGGCAGCACCGGAAGCAGCAGTACTAACATGTTTTCAGATTAGATACCCATAGATATCACAGAAGATGAACAGGACCCACCTAGCCCTCGGGTCCGTCACCAACGTATTAAGCTGCACACCGTCCGGAACAGGGCCATCAGGATTTGCAGGGCACGACCCAGGTGGCGTGACCGCAGTCAACCCAAGAGGGACATTACCAGTCTGGTCGCCGCTGAACTTGGTGAAGTCCGACCCAGCGAATTGACAGTGGAAGAGCCCGGCAAGCTCTACATTCTTCGGGGCTACTTCGCAGTACGGTACTTGGAGGCTGTCTGGCTGCGTGATGGTGTTGTGTTATCTTGAGTTCAGTGGACATATGGTATAGGGATGCTTACGGCATTACGCGGTTGCTGGACGAAGATTTGTGCGAGCCTGATCATCTCCGGGTCGCTGTTTAGCGTCTTGGCGAGGTCGATCATCTGGTCGGCTGCGTCCTGCTGGTCACAGGGTTCCGCTGCAGCCAGCAAAGTTGAGAACGCAGTCTGCGATATGGTACCACATTGTTCTCCTCCTCCAGCTGTTTGCTGTTGAGATAATCACTGAGATGATGAGGAACGATAGACGAGAAATGACATACACACGCTTGTACCCAATCAGCGGTAGAATCGGCAATGGTCTGCGCAATACGCTTCTGCAACTGGACAGGCGCTGCCGCGCAGGCTTGTCATCGAGTGCGGGTGGGTAGCTTTTGGGAAGCGACCTGAAGAAGACAAGAAGTTGTCAGCGGCACAATCGGAGCTCAAGTGAAGGAGCATACTTCGCCGGAGTTATTCGATGAAAAGCCTCCTCACGGCTACTGTATGACAATAATGGGGCCTGCATATGCAAATATCCCGATAGTTGGAGACCTTCTGAGGGTTAGTGAAGTTTTGGAAAGGTCAGCGACGAGGTTCGTGATGTGTCCCATAACTTACCAGTTTAAACAGCCAAGCCAACGTTAGTTAGAGCATAGTCGTGTGATCATGAGGCATGACCAAGAACTCGAGCCATAATACGAAGTACAGCTATCAAGAATTATATCACTGAATTCGAGACAACGGGCTTACATCTATTTATGAGAATAGCGAGAAAGGCTGAAAATTGTACTTGGCACAACGGCCCCATGACACAAGAGTTTATTAGCCCAATAGACAGAGCAAGGGATAACGGCGTTTAATACTGAGCGCTAGGTTGGTCCAGTCTCGAGCTGATTGATTCTGAACGAGTTCTACAATCTTACTTTGTATGATGGGAAGCCCACTCGAGTCGAGTTGCTTGTCGATTCGGAGGCGTCTGACGTTGAAAGCGTGGCAGGTCGAGCTGGCTTATCCGCTCGGAGAAACCGTAAGAGGAGTGACGTGTCTGATTGGTTGGTTCGCAACGCATGCCTAATTTGGTGCCGACCGTTTGTTTAGGCAGGGCCACCCTGATGTGACGATCGGGCTCGGACTGGTATCGTCGTTCACAGCTACTTATACTTCGGTTGCTAGAAAGCATCATCATCGGTTGAGGAATCATATCCTCTCTTTCTCAAGATGTCTGATAATCTATTGAATGTGACACACTTCGTATACCACCGAAGGTACGTCGCGACAGGCAAAGCCCTCTCCCAAGTTTTGGACACAACTGACCCCCGATACCGATGAAGACCGTTCAGTTTCACAGATTTTTTGTGGTCCGCCTGGCTTTTAGTCCCCTCTGGTGTACGCTTGATGGCATATCACGCTCTCTGGCGTTTCTCGGTGAAGCACGGTGGACGAACCTCCTCCCCCATGGTGGGGCGCCTCATCCCGTTCAACTTGTATGCAAAAGAGGGTCGTTTCGTCACTGTCTCAGAAGCCCTCATCACTCAATATGTTTCTGAAAACACCACGATCCCAGTGCCACGCATGCTGGATGTCATTGCCCTCCCCTCTGGCAAAGGAAATTTCCTTCTTATGACCGGCGTAAAAGGAAGGGAGTACGGGCCCACGGGGGTCACACTGGACAAGATGCCAGGAAATCAACGGACGGTGTTCACCGAAACCTTGCGCGAGTGGTTCGACCAACTACGTTGCCTACGACCACCGGACGACCGTACTATCTCTGGGTTTATGGGGACCGGTGTATCATCCTATCGTATCCAACACCCCGAGACTGTCGGTCCTTTCGCCTCCCAGGACGAGTTTCACGCGCAGCCCTTTTGCCAACCTTGGGAACCTTATGACAACACGCTGCGTGCGGCACTGGAGAAGCGAGCGAATACGCAGTACAAAATATGCTTCACGCATGGGGACATCACACCTCATAACATCCTTGTTGATGAAGACCTTCGTCCATGTGCGTTGGTTGATTGGGAGTGTGCGGGGTGGATGCCGGAATATTGGGAATATACCCGGGCGTTGTACTTATGCGAACGATACCTTGGATGGAAGAGAGTGTTTACAGATATCTTTCCGAGTTATGAGGCAGAGCTTACGGTCGAGAGGGCTGTATGGGAGCATTATATCCCGTGACATGACTTTGGTATTATTCCCTCTACGTTAAAAGTGCCTTGTAGCACTTCCATTTTGTAAATCAGCCGTAGATTTTGAATTTTCACTCTACTAAGTCCCCTTTCTTAGCTCGGAAGCTGAACGCAAATTGTAATGTATGCCGTGGCTATCGGTGCTCGTACATATTTCGGTGTCTTTGATGGGAACACATACTAGAAATTGTGAGTTGACCGTGAGTGGCCGCACTGGGCTAAACATATTTGAAGAAACCCCAACTGAAATTCGTCTTGTCTTTAAATGAATTGACGAAGAGATAAACTTGGTCACTAGGCACATCGTGATGATCTGGGATATGGATCGCAATATGTATAGGAAAATTTCGGCATTGGAATGGCTCGAGGACGAGTAACCTGAGAGATTGTTTTTATCATATTTTGCAGGGCTAGAATGCAACTTCCTTGGAGTAGGTGGTCAAAATTGTTGGATGAAGGTGTCCCGTTTCGGCGGAACGTGGAGTCTATCCCAAGTAAAACGTTGCGGAACATGAATTTTTTGATATCCTTCGTCCTCTGGGAAATGCAGTCCAACGAGGCGTATAATTTGTTATTGGTACATCTCGCGCTCTCAACAAGCAATAGAATGTGCACGGGGAAATGCTGGTCGTGCGCTACTTTGGGTAACTGGGTCCCGCACTCAGAGACACCACGTGAAAGTTTAAGATTGGGATGAGTTTCATCGCATATTTTGTATTCGGGATTCCTTGCATCATGCTAGTCCTGATCTCCCGAAGGGCTGGGAACATAGACAAAGACTTTATGACCGGGTATGTTGCTGAATAACAAGGTAGAACAATGGTTTACAGGCAAGGAAGGAGTTGAAGAGGGATAAGAGATGTAGGAAGGTTAGACGAGGCCTGTAATTCGAGATAGAGGTATTAGTGCCATCAATATCTCTGGTGGATTTATGATAGAGTCAAATTTGTGCTTGATGATCCAGCGACGAAGTCCTCGGTGTAGGAATAGGGTGGAATCTTCCTAGTCATTTGCAGAGTATGAAGATTTGGGAATGGATTCGAGATAAGCCACTCCTCTGTGATAATAATACGTATTAAAGTTGTGATCACTGGACCCGTCGTCACTTCGAGGGACTGGACATAGCTTGCATATTCAAGAAGTCCATTCCCATTGACGTGTCTGGGGATCTGAAAGCGGCTCAGGCTCACTCGAACGTGCCACGAATCAGATGTTCCGACAGCACTCACATTTGAAATCCAGAAAGCAAGTAGACCTGTTAAATTACTTGTATCCAAGAAGCGCCAAAGGACGGGCAGCCCACAGAATTCTAAGATCCGAGAGACTTCATGTACGCTCATTGTCTGCCAGTCAAGTAAGAGATTACGATAATCAATCAGAACACAACACCTGGAGAACGACGAGCGGTGGTCAAGACTGATCGGAAATTGTCGGACTATCAAGCATTATTCTCGGTGATCATGAACAGCTGTCGACCCTGTGCGCGCGTTATTGCTCTGCGTCGCCCAGCTTACCAACAGGGCGTAGAAACTTGAGTTGATTTCAAAGCCTCTTTCATTATGCCGGCTACACGTGCAGATGATGCGTACAATCGGCACACGCTATTACCCTTGGCACTTCAATTCAGGTCCTCTTTCCTCTCATCCCCTCATTCAAAATGGGCAAACTCAGCCTGACCGGCACCATTCTTGCGCAACTTCAACGCGTTGGGCCCGTGACAACGGTCGACCTGACGGGCAAGACAGTCATGGTAGTTGGTGCCAACACTGGCCTTGGGTTCGAAGCGAGCAAGCACTTTGCGAAAATGAATCCCACTCGTCTCATTCTAGCATGCCGGAACAAAGATAAAGGCGAGGCAGCATTGCAAAGTTCGCATTTATTATTATTATTTCTTCCCTTTCCAATGTGACTGAACCATGTACTGTACCAGGACTGCGCCGTGAAACAGATTACAAGGGAGGGGAACTAGCACTCGTTGATCTCAACTCGTTTGCCTCTGTGACTGCCTTTGCGACCAAGTTTGAGGAAGACGGAGGTCGATTAGACATTCTTGTCTTGAACGCCGCAATTGCCACTCCCAGGTACTCTACTACACAAGATGGTTGGGAATCTACGTAAATTCTCTGCTATTAAATTTTACGTCTATCAGTACTAATCAGTTCCTGATAGCCTACAAGTTAACTGCCTCTCACTCTTCCTAATCGCCCTACGCCTGCTCCCCTCCATGACGGAGACAGGCGACAAACACGGGACGAACCCACGCTTAGTGCTCGTCAGCAGCGGCGTACACTTCCTGTCCAGCATCCCGGCGCAGAAACAACTCATATCTAGCGAAACAGGTATTTATGAGACGTTGAGTAGCGAGGAATACTGTACACCGGCGTATGCCTAAACCTTTTTCTTCCCGCCTCTTTCACTAGCCTGACGTTCTCGTAGGGCAATGGTAAAGCGATACACCGACTCCAAATGTCAGTCTCGCTATGTCTTCCTCGCCTTCCTCTTCTTCCAACTAACCCTCTTGACAGTCCTTGACATCCTCTTTTTCTGCGCCCTAACCAACCACCTCTCGCCAAACTCCCACTTAATCGTAACAAGCGTCGACCCTGGCTTCTGCTACTCCGAGATCCGGCGGGACGCGACCTGGTCCAGAGCGATAATTTTCTGGTTCATGGAGAAAATCCTAGCGCGGACTGCGGAAGAGGGGGGGAGACAGCTCATCTACGCTGCTCTCGGGGGCATGAACGAAGGCAAGGAAGCGGAAGAAAAGTTCAGAGGCGCCTATATCGCGAACCTGCGCATCGATGAGCCAAGTGATTTTGTGCTTGGGGAGGAGGGGAAGATATTGGGAGAGAGGCTTTGGGTATGTTACATACTGTCATTCCTTTCATCTACGATGCTGGATATTAATTTTTGCGAGTAGGATGAGGTCGTACATATTCTAGGGAAGGTTGATGAGAAGGTGCGAGTGGTTGTCGATGGGCTCAGGGCGGCAAGTTGAGTGGTCGCGCACAGCGACTTCGAAGTTCTTCCGTACATATGAATGTCATGATGAACAGCTTTCCTCGATTATACATTGCGGAGCGATGACAAGAGAGTTTCGACAATTGTTTTACGTGTTTCCGGGATTGACAGAAACCACGTATTTTTAACCATCAAAGAATACACTGTAATAAGTCCTATAAAACTTACCGAATGATACCACTTCGCGCGTGCAAGACATACAGCGATGATCTCCTTATGCTCACTACCCTTATCTAGGCATGTTTTCCCAGTGGTTATACACAGTATAGGCAAAGGCCTGTGCGCTTGTAAACAAACGAAGCTCCCTGTGGAAGCCAGACATGCGAAGGTATGCGTGAATGATGAATGTCGGTGTTCCCAAGCGTTTGCCCTGACTCAATACCTGCCCACGACGCTCGTTCAAACAACTGTAGCAGTAACCAATGGTCATCTTGGAGCACTGGATCCCAAAATTGAAGCATGTTAATGATATGGCAACTTGTTTACCAAGGTAGAGGGGCTCCTGGGTTCTGCAGACCCGGCTGGACGAGAGCTGATGCTGGGTAGCGGGATGATCTGTCTTTATCCACGATGAATAGCAAATATTTGTGGGATTATTGATCAACGCCCGGATTTATTCTGAAAGGATAGAGAAAATTGACTATGTGAGACCTGTTCGACATCCAAGCTAACCAACCTGTTGTGAAATTCCTAGTACGGAAATGAATCAGAACGCATGTCTAATGTGAGTTGATACATATGGCACTTTGCGTTTAATTTGTGACATCGAGATTCGTGAATGCTACATTGAGTATACTGTTTCGTAGTGTTGAACCAGTTTGACGCCGAACGACGTCGAGAGGGAGAACGCAAAGAACAAATTTGTCACGTGTGTTCATCGCGTTCCAAATCCGGTGGGGCATCTGATTGGTTAGTATTTGGCCACAATCTTTTTGTCACGTGTGTTCATCGCGTTCCAAATCCGGTGGGGCATCTGATTGGTTAGTATTTGGCCACAATCTTTTTCATCGACAAGTCCTCCATCCACATATGCATGCTTTTGAAGTTCCGATCTGCATAAGTTGTGTTCAGGGACATACTACGGCGGCTACTAACAATTACCTCTGTCGGCGTCATTCTTTTCCTCCTCCGTCCTCAACAACCATTTTACCAACCTCTCTAACAGCTTCAACCCAACGCTTCCGGGCGGACTTCGTCTCTATACTTCCTTCGAACCTGTTACCGTCAGATTGACCCAGAAACGTTGCACTGAAGTCTCGTATTTCGCCCTCAGGAGCTGGAATGTCAAAACTGGGCGCTGGTGCACGTACACCAGTGATAAGAGTTTGATGACAAAGAGGCTAGACGCGAGGAGAAGGGAGAGACCCTTATATAATGCCGCCGAGTCTTCTAGCCACTCGCTGAGATACCTCTCATGCGCGCGGTTTGACTAGCTCAAATATACTTCCTGGCACATTCAACTAGGAGCATCCTCTCTTCACCTACTCTCGATCGCCCTTATGTATGAGCCTTCATATCCAGAGCTAGAGCATGATACATTACACCTTACCGTACTGCCTGCCCACTCGCTCGCCCACTGTTAAGGTGCTCGGACACTATCGCAACAATATACGTCCACGGTCAAATTCCTTGCCGCCATTATATTATGTGCCTCCCAGACGAAAAATATCATCTTATACAGCGTTCGTCCCACTCACCCTCCTCCCAACTTCAAGTGACTGACCGAACCCTTCCACAACCACAATCAAGCTCATTATTCTTGTCGTTCATCGCTAACGCTTGCTCGGAGACCTTGCGGTGATACCATTATTGGCAATGGGCTTGAGGGTTGTAGTGAGGTTTCCCGACGTGATGAAGGGATATATTGGTGCTAATAAGTGGGGGCGAAGGGGGTGAGATTACGCAAGAGAGGTGCTGATGGTTAACTACGGATCATCTTACACGACGTCCCTCTCTCCTCGACTTCAAACGGCTCTATAGCCACACTCAATCTCGCTTCTCCTGTTGTTCATCCTTAACGTTTGCTCGGTGCCATGGTCTGGAAGATTATGGTGAGGTTGTTCAAGGTTGGATCGGGGCGGGTAAAAAGGGCGAAAAAGGTAAACTTATGCACAAGGGGCGCTAAGGTTGGTAAGATTCCCACTACGTCGACTACAGAAACGAGTACTGGGCTAGTTTATCATACCATCCATTGCTCAGAGTCGGTGCCGAAGGACAAGTCAACGACGTGCACTCCAACGGCGGGGACATCGTGACGAGGTAGCTGCGCTGCCCCAGCTGGCGGAAGACAGCCACCTTCACTGGACTGGACGGTCGCTTGATGGGTTGGATCAGAATAAGGAATAAACACAGATGATCCATTCACTCCTCTTTCCTTGCACCGATGTTCTGCCTTGCAACGTCGCCCGCTAAATCCTAAATACGGAGTTCTACGGATCTTTTGGTTCTTGATTGCGTTCCAAGCATCGAAAATTAATTCGGCCTGTACTGTGTCTATCTAGCCACATTCACGAGCACTGGAACTCATCCATCCTCCTACCCTCCTATGTGCCACCCTCGTAATAAATGTCTTCCTTGCAATCTTTTCCTCTGTCGCTAGCCCACTCCCAAGGACGAAGGGCAAGGTATAACTTGGCTCGTGACTGCAGCTCTAGCATTGAAAAAATCTGTTCGGTGCGGTTATGACCAGGGGGAGGGGAGCAGCATGGGCATACGATGGGGCACCGAGGCGGCAAATCTACATCACCGCCTCCACCCCTGCACCCAGTGAAGCAGTTGAACATATCCTTTTTCCTCCCACTCTCCTTATGATCTTCTCGAAACATTCAGCTTTCGTGAGTGGTAATCTTACGCCACCGTGTCTCGTCTCATTCTGATTTGGTCGGTACAGTTCGGGCCCACGTTGATCGTACTTTTCCTCAATATGATCCATGCATGTGGTAAGTCGTTCCTACCAGTTGTCCTAACGATGACTTAGGTTTGAATAGTGCAGTACGCTGATTATCCTTCGACGTGTCTGATGCATTTCTGGGGAAGCTATACAAGAAGTGAGTGGTCTCTTTTATGCCCATGATGTGCACGATAATACAGGAGGGTCTGGATACAAGCTCTACGATGCTCACCGGTCTCCAAAATACACCACTCAGTGACCTGGAATCGTGTTAACGCTCATTTCAAACATTCAATAATTATTATCAAGACTTCACCATCGTTTTCAGCATTCAACCATTGTCATTCGACGAGCGGAGCGGCTGTGGATCCTTGGAGTGCGTCCGTGGTATAGGATATTCTGAGCTGGAAGTCTATCAACCGCTATAAGATGCACAAATATCGCGTCTCAGAGGATCTTCCCAAATCATTGGATGCAAAAGGCTTGTGTCAAAGTCGTCCTAAGAGTAGAAACTTCTTGAGGCAATGAAACCGCAAAGATGGTGATATGAATAGGAATTCATTTCTCAGGCTGGCAATCGTAACAGCCCTAAGCATTAGGTAGTTTCAGAAGCTCAGGAATACGTCCATTGGCTGATCACGCACGCGGACCGCGTTGGTAATCACTTCCTTCCTTCCTTCATGGAGCATCAGCGAGTCCATCAGAAGAATTCTTTGCGATTCGGAAGATGTCGAAACATGTCATCACCTACGTCGCTTCTTAACACTGACGGTGACACATACAGATCTAGAAGATCAATTCTGGAGCATCACCAGCCGTATGGAGAAAAGAAGAACGTCAATTGGCAAATACTTCTACAGTCCTTAAAACCTAACATTTGCGTTGTAAATCAAGAGTATTCCCGACCACCATCAAGGCCGAACTAGGATTGAAATTTAACAAAGCTACTTCTGAAGAACTTCGAAAACCTACCCCTTGTCCTAAGCAAGATGTGAAAAGTCATTATAACGTCAAAATGTCAGGATTCCAGTACTCCTTACCAGTTATGAAACGAGATTCTTTCGAGGCGATGAAGGACACGATATTAGCCACATCATCAACTGTTCCATTGTGTCCAAGGGCAGTATCATTCCCAAACTGTAGACGAATATATTAAAAATGATCAAGGGTGCAGTGGTGATGGACAATACCTTGGTATACAGGGCATCTAAGGGCGTCTGAACCCCCTCGGCGATGTCTTTTACTAGAGAAGGCGAAGCGCTTCGTGAGCAATTCCGACGAACCCCAAGTAGTTTGACTAACTCATTTCAGTCTCAATGATGCCTTTGGCGGGGTGTAAGTGTGGTAAACCAGCCAAAATGCAGTGGCAGTTCTTTTACCTGGACAATACGAGTTCACTGTGATGCCATAACGCCCCCATTCGGTGGCTAAAGTACATTTGATGAGCCTAGAACTCTGAAGGAGACGAGAAGAACACACCTGCAGCCTGAGTAAGCCCGCGAACGGCGAACTTGGTGGCGCTGTACGCCGCCATGCTTCCTTCACCTAAGAAAGTAATCTTACGGGATCAATATGAAGTGTTTTTGAGGACGTTGCTTACCTCGTCTCCCAGCGAGGGAAGATGCACCAATGATCCTTCCTCCATGCCCCTGCTTGATCATCTGCAGCGCTGCATATTTGTAGCTCAAGAAGACACTACGGCTATTGATAGCGAACATCTTATCCCACTCTTCAACGGAGGCTAGTCCACTTTGAGGTACCTGCCTCTAACACGCAATTATGACTTACTATCAGTGATCATGTGTGCCCTACACATGCCGGCATTCGCCACCATCTAGATGTAAAATTTATTAGTGGACAGCTATGTCGTAATATGTCAAAGGTGTAAATTCACCACGTCAAGTCGACCAAGGTCTTTGACGACACTGGTAATCATATTCTCCACGTTGGTCTGCTGAGAGACATCGCCAGTTGCGATGCTCGCCCTCCTCCCCTTGTTGGATATCTCGGCTCTTAGGGAGTTGAGGCCATCGCGGGCAGCTGGAAGATCGTTGACTGCAACATCGAATCCGTCGCTGGCCAAGCGTAGCGCGATGGCGCGCCCAATCCCTCTCGAAGCGCCGGTAACGAAAGCAACACCTAAGGAAGACATGATAGAGAGTTGGGTAAATAGTGCATTGTTAAATACACTTATATACCTTTCGAAGGTGCCTAGCTATTCTGCACATGTCTACAATAAGGTTCAAGGTACATATGGATGTCCGATAACGGAGGTGGGGTGCGGGCCGTGCTGAGAATGGAGAGTTGGTCGACGATGACACATATACAGGGAATTTTTGATTGTAGTCAGATATTCTCGGCGGATGGCGAACTTCGCAAAGATGTGCTGACCATAATTCGACAAGCGAATTCTGACTTGGGGTGATACATTAATCCATGCTGACAGTTAATATAGAGGTCGAATGTCGTTCAAGTTACGCTGTAGCCCAATTATTAGAAGTATATGTATCTAAATGCACATGAGAGACCAGCCATAATTATTATACCCCAAGATAGCTTTGAAGTTTGCTCTTCCTTTGCCCTCTGACCTCTCGAAGAATGGGATAAATAAAATAACAGACTGTAGCTAGAAATGTGTTGAGTGTCCTGATAGACGTGAACTGGCGAATGTCGTACCTTGCAATCAGTTCGCCTTCTTTGCGCCTGTCTTTTCCAGCCAGAGCAAGGTGACGTCGACTAGCTTCTGTAGGACAGGGGGCAGGAAGACAAGCATCCCCAAGTACACAGTCTCTCTTGGGGGGTGAAGCGCGAAGCTCGAGGATAAAGTCAGTGACCACACCAAAGCTGCATCCACCGCCTCGAATGCCAAAGAATAAGCCTGAGCTCTCAGTATTTCTTGCCAATCAAGGCTTAACCATTGGCAGTGACTATGTACGGAGACCTATTACGGTAACCTATAATGAAAAATGGACAGAAATACTGAGACGACTGAGACAATCGATTGTCGTACCTGAACAGGATTGTCGACTGCAAGACCATGCGGCCATCTATATCTACCTCCAAGGACAGAGTCTGTACCGGATTTACCGGCTCGCTTGTGACTGTGTACTGTTGTCCATAGCGTCACATCACACTTTTTTTTGTTTGCCACTTTTTGTTTCCGCGAAAACGATCCTGACGAAGCACGGCTAGCAATTGCGGTAAGCTCTAGTCCGTATTGTTTTCGAATGATTCAACCCTTTCAACCTTCTCCAGATGAGCACGCATCGCGTCTTTGCCATTGCCGAGATGCTCTCCCATATTTTTCAATTATCTGATAAAAAATCAAACGCAGCCAACATGCAAGTTTGCATATAGTGGGCTGCGGCGGCAGAGCCCATAATCTGGCATATGTTGGAAACACGAGCTGACTTAAGACGTTTCTTACGGACTCTTGGGGATTGCAGTTTTGATGCCACAAGTGACCTTATGGTAGGCCACCTACCAAGCAGCGATATCCCTGCTTGCTCAATTAAACTTCAGATCCCTAAGCCAATCAATTGGACGTGCTTTCTTAAATGTGCAAGCCTCATCCATTCATTACACGTTGATGCAGACGATTCTGTTGTCCCTGTGCTCCGCTTTATTTCCGATACTCGCCCTCTACTCAACCTGCTCCCAAAATTAAAAATACTAGAGTGGGTGGTATTTGAAAGGTAAGAAGATATTTATCACGCGATGTCTCTCCTACATCTGGGCTGCCCACGTTGGATTGTTGACTTCAACTGGATACAGCCTATCAGTTTCCTTACTAATTTCATCAGTACCTCTCGCATTTCTGGTTTGGTATATCTTGAGATCAAAGGTTCTGAATTTGACGAACTATCTGAGTCTCTCGTGGTCATCCAGTCACTTGCCTGTCTTGCAACTATCGTCCTACCAAGTTACTGTATAAATTCCGACATTCTGGAAGTGCTCTCCAAGTTCCCTGTTCTTCAGGAAATCACCTCAGGTTCAGATAGCCCTTGCCGTTTTGATGAAGAGCATCTTCGCCCAATTCCCCTTTAGGTGCCTACCCACGGTTGACGACGCTCGCTATTTCGGGATGTGCCGAGGAGCTCACTCAGTTCGTTCAAGATCCTCATTTCCAAATTGACATCCAGTCGATATCGATTGAAACTTCGCCGTGCCAGAATGACGACTTTCCAGATTTATACGCAACGATCCAAAGGAGATGCCGAGCCATCCGATGCGTTGAGCTATGTGATCTCTGGAGTAGGGAACGTGAACATGTGTTCGCGGATCTCGGACCATTCCTGGCATACCCCCTCACATCACTTAAAGTGGATTTCTGGTCACCGCTGAATTACACCTAGAAGGAGAGGCAAACACTCATCCGTTCCCTTCCTTGCATTGAGGTTCTTCATCTCAATTCCAGGCGCCCCAACAATGGACGGTTGTTTACCTTCACGGACTTGACACTTATTGCAACCCAGTGCCGGAAGCTCACCAATCTTCAAATTCTCATTGATACGTCATTACCATCAGACCAGATTGAAGTTGATATGCCCTTTTCCAGGCTGCAGGAACTGAATGTCAGGCCTGAAATGCGCACTTCGCACGTAGACGACGTTCTGCGATCTCCATAACCGTTCTCAGGCCCTTGAGTGTGTGATTGAGATTCATCCAAGGGTTTATATCCGCAGAGTCGCTGGGTTCTCTCACAATTACTTGACAAAAGCGTGGTAGGAGTTGAGCGAGGAATATCGCCACATCTTGGACATGTTTGACATCCAATGGTGAGGATCCCAGATGAAGCCTCTTGAGCATGGCAAAAGGCCCTACATCATATGAAATAATGTCGTAGGCTCTGAACGTATCCACTAGAATTTCCAATTCGACGAGTCTAGGGCAGTGCCGAGCAAACAACGGAAAGTGATTGAGCGTAAATGTTCCGTAACGGCTACTACCCATGCTCTGCTGCAGTGGCGTTGGGTTGAGATATAAGAACTCGATTGAAGGAATGAGGTGAACAAAGGAATTGATTTCGGCATCATTATAAAGCAGTGGAAAGAAAGATTCCATCCTCAATCGAGTGAGGTTACATGGAAGAAATAACGCCAACTCCTTGTACATGGAGAATGTATCATGCAAAACGTCGCGGAATACAAAGTCACTGATACTAGTGGACTTCTCCACAATCTTTCTGAATGAAGCGCATAAATCGTTATTGCCCTCACACCTCACACTTTCTATGTTGAGAAAATGGATGCGTGAGGGGAAATAGCGTGCTTGCGCTAGTTTCAGCAATTGAACACCGCATTCAGAGATTGTGAGGCATGTTAGCACGGGAAAGGCGCGGCTTCCCAGTTCTGGGAGATCAGAATGACTAGCATCGCAATCTTTGTATTCCCGACCGCTTGCATTGGTCCGGATTTCCTGAAGGGATGGAAACAGGGATAAGACCGTGAGAACGGGGTAAGTTGCCGAATAACGAGGAAGAACGATAGTTTCGAGGCAGGAAAGTCCTCGAAGACTTAACAGAGATGTAGAAAGGCTGGAAATAGATGCTGCCTTGATTTCAAGATGGACTAAACCCGCTATGCGAGGGAGTGGAATCAGCGCCGTGGGCAGCTCGGCAGGATTGATTGAGGAAAAATCAATGATCCATCGCCTCAATCCTGGGTGCAAGAAGGCAATGGATCCCCGCAGAAATACTGATTGAAGACGGACGACACATTCAAGTGTTTGCAGATTTGGGCATAAGTCGAATACAGGCCGGATCTCAGTGATGAACCTGAGTATGGGGACGATATCTGAATCTGGCGCAACTTGGAGGGAACGGACATAGCTTGCGTATTGCAGGAACCGATCCCAATTGACATCAGTGGGGATCTGATAAAAGAATCGATTAGTTTCTGTCACTACAGTTCAGCGCTTAATGGACGCGCACCGCAACCAGATTCTTTGCGAAAGGCCAGGAAGCAAGGAGCTTCAGGAGTCCTTTAAATTCTTCCTTAGTACTCAAAACGCGCCAGAGTATGGGTCTTCCAGCATCAGCCCAGCCTTTACACACAAGCATGTTCCGTCCGTTGGAGGCTTTGTCAGAGAATTCGAAGATCTGGGAAAGTAATTCGGGGATAGCGAGTGCTTTTTCGACGCTCATCTAATGCAAAGTAAGTGACATCTCAATGAATCGAACCAAGGTTACTCACTCTAAAAATGACAACGAATACTTAAAACCAGTGTAAATGGATTTGATTTTGATGCTCGTGGTTCCCAGCAAGGCGACGACATTATGATTGTACGTACGTAACTCCGCCCTTCTCGGCCGTGGTTATCATTTTGATCTCTTTTGCACATAACTCTGTCGCATTTCCAGATAGACGGTTCGCGCCACACTCACAATAGATCATCCTTTATGCGTCACCGAGCCAGGAATACGATCTTTCGGTGAAGTTGAAGTTGAAGTTGGGGGCCACGTGGCCGCCAAATGAGGCATGATCGGGCTTTTCTTTCTTCGACCAAACTAACACGCAGTTAACGTATTATCCGTTGCTACAACGCAATGGGCGCATCAAAATTGCCCTTAAAATTTCAGGTGAGCCTATGCGATACTACCAAACCTAGTGACCTTCCGACTTTCGTGTATAACTTAGGCACTTCTGAGCAAGGCACGAAGCCAGCCAAATGTCCATCTCGAACCTCTAGCTTCTGCCATTCCACAACCACGGAACCCATTAAAGGGCTACTTACTCCATCCCGAAGTTCTAAAACTATGGACTGATTAATTCATGTATCCTCCACCATCATCCATCACCTCCAATTCTGTCAAAGCTCAGGTCGACGCAGTGTCAGGTCTCTGGCTCACCATGGATCATGATGATAAAAAGCACACTTTTCTTTTATCCATGCGTTCCGCGTGGCCAAACCTCTGGATCTGGCTGGAGTTTTTATATCGCAAGCTCGTGATGGCAAAATGCAATGACAACCTGGATGACTATACATACTATGCTCTTGGCTACGCAATTGAGGAAATCATACATATCCTCATCCACACCGAGTATACATCCGACGTCATCTAAACCGAGGGTCTACTGGGGCTTGCGGTAGGGTTCTACCTCACACAACCAAAGCTCCGGCACCTACGTGACAAAGACATCTTTTCGCGTCTGCACTGCACCTCCGAGACCCATCTATCGATTTCTCAGAAGTCAAAAAAGGAATTGGGTTCCACCGAACCCGCGCGGCACGCACTTTAATGACCCCCTTCGCTCAGGTATTACAGGCGGCACGTCCTGGTCCGCCAACTTCTCAATCCTCCTAAATGTGCACAAAAATATTGCCAAGCGCGATGTTGAGCTCTATAAATCCTTCCCTACGCGAATTGTCATACCAGCTCTCTGCGAATCCCTCACATATTTCGTCCCCTTGTGGGCTCCCAACGTCCGGGAAACACTTTCATACTACCCCATTAATCACATTGGCAATCTCCTGATAAAGCTGAGCGGGTACTCATTCATCGCTGAAGACCACTCTTGGATTATCCATATTCTACGACATGATCTGCCGGGGCTACTTCTTAAATCGACTGTACACTACCAAGATTCTACTCTCATTGAGCGCTCTATCGACGCTTTGCTTGATGCATTTCAGGCACATACCTTATATCGACCCGTTCTGCGTTTATTAGCTGGAAACCCGGCGTTGACTCCCAGCTCATACAAAAGCATCAAAGACCATGAAATAAGAGCGCGGTGGCATGTTTGCGTGGCAGCAATAGCAGAAGCGGTGTATGTCCAAGAGCACTTTGAACGATCTAGGTTATATTCGCCAAAATGCGGATACTGTAAGGTCTGTAGTCCCTTGGTCGTGGGGTGCTCTTTCTGGTGACTAGTGTCAATTACAGCGCGACTCTAACTCAGCAACGGGTACATTGGAAAAGATCCGTTGGTGTACTGGATGTAAATCGATATTTTACTGCTCTCAAACCTGCCAAGCATCACATTGGTCAGACCACCGCGACGCATGCGGCGCATACCGACCAGGTACATTCCTTACATGATTATTGCGTTAGTCAAGAAACCCATAAACCAATCCCAGCACGTGAATATCTCCAATTACCATACTTCCTCTCCTCCCTCCGCTTCCTCGTCAGACGCTCCATGCTTATCCACTTCGACACCATTAACGCCGCCAAAAGACGGCTGCTCTCCAAACGTGTACGCTCGCTCCCCTACCAGATGCTCATCGACTACAGTGACGGCGTCTCAGAAAAGATCATCGCTGTTGTGAAACCGTACCCCGAAAACATCGACATCGATTTTATTTTTGAGGAGGAGTCAGAAGGGAGGACACCGTTAATAGTGTTGTATGTACAGCTCCTATATGGGGCACGGGACGAGCAGTTTAGATTGTGCGATGAGGATTCTGGGAATACTTTTGGCTGGCTTGATGAGGTTGAATGGGCGAATGATAAAGAGGTTTGTGGGGAAAGTGATTATGAAGGAGATATTATCAAGGGGTATCTATAATTTGAATATGAAATTATGGCGCCAGAGGCTCAAGACCCAGTTCATATCGAACGACATAATAAACATGTGACATGATGGATAGATTCAAATGCTGCTAGAGCGCTACAAGTCCGTGTGATAGTAAATATGTGGACATGACTGCATTTCCGAATGTAGAACCTCTCAAAAGAATACAATAATCTAAAGCGAACCCTCCAGTGCTTCTACCAAAGCCCTCAGCCGCTGTAGTTCTTCATTCCTCTGTTGAAACTGCGCGAGAAGGTCGGCTATTTTATTCCTTTCATTTGCGCCAATCTTTAAACGAAAATGAATCAGACGAGGGAAGTGAAAATTGTGTTGAGAAAGTGTGACTCGAACTCACGGTATCTTCGGCATCGCCCAGCAAGATAGTGTAGCGTAAAGTTCGTCCAAGTACCGCGTGACACGCTCTTCGTCTGATACAGCTATCCTCGGACCAGGTTTCTCCAGGTTAAAAGTCACTGAAAACACGTGCTCCGTGAGGTGCTTCATGAGAAACGTGCACAGGTCGGCCGGTTCACCCCAGAGGTTGTACTTGTCAAACAGGTCCCTGATGGCAGCTGCCATGATTACAAAATGATACAGCCTTGGATTTTTGTGTACTGAGATCAGGTCGTACGACAAGAGCTTGATATCGTTCGGGTATCTGTAAGGCGTTGTGGACCAGGTGACTTCGACATTCGTCCTGAGCTCCTTGTTTTTGAAAGACCTTCGAGCGATTTTTTCTATGTGCAGGTGCGTGAGGCGGGCCGAGGAATCTTGTAGAGTAAGCGTAGCGTAGCCAGGGAGTGACTGTGTAGGGTAGCTGTAAAGTGCTAGAGAGAGGGGAGAGAGGCGGTCAAAGGGGAGGGAGGGGCAGGTGTAGAGCTGTTTTAGCTGGTAGAGATAAGGGAAGGCTGATTGGGGGCTATTGTAGATAGACAACTCGGGTTCTGCAGGGGATGTCGACATTGTGTTCGTATGGGGAATATAGTTGGGAGAGATCAAACTGCGCGTAATCTCTGTAGATAAGATCGGCAATTGCCGATTATCGCTAACTTGAACTGCACGTCGTTATGTAACGGGGCGAATTCATAAATCTAGAGACGGAAATTCGTAAATCAGAATGAGTCAGGAGTTTTAAAGGCTTTGTACCAACAATATATATATATATATATATTCAAGGGATCTGAGTACCTGTAAAATGCTCTGGAAATCATAAGGGTATGCGAGAAGAGCTCAGTGAGCTCGTGACACTTGGCAAGACCATTTTCTACCACTCGTATTGAATTTTCTCTATTGCAGGTCTGTGTGGTATGCTATTATAGGGCAAAGCCTCTGCAGGATGCATGACGGGCGCAGATAACGATAAGATCAGCAGATCCATCCTTATCTACAACATCAAACATTTCCGATCTCCTCCTAAAGTTCTGCAGTCTCAATTTTGCCCTCCACGCAAATGGCCAACCAAGAACTCGCAATATGCGGCTCTCCCTAATCAATCCGTCAATACCACATTCAGCTAACACAATTCTACACATGCAGCGCCCTTCCCCTCTCCCTCTCCCGTCTCTCCCCGCTCTCTCTGGCGCTCTACAAACAACCGAAAGACTCATCTCCTAAATACGTCACCATAACGCTCCAAGACACCTCCTCCAAACTCACACACCTGCACCTTGAACAAGTCGCACGAAAGTCTTTCAAAGACAGTGAACTCAAGACAGACGTCGAAGTGACCTGGTCTACCACAGGTTCCAAAACCCCTAGGGACGAAAAGATTTTGTTGTACGATGTCTCTTCATCTGATTCACACCCTCCCGCAAGGTTGTATCATTTTATTGTCATGGGTGCTGTTACCAAGGACCTTTTCGACAAATACAACCTCTGGAGTGAACCGTCGGACCTCTTCGGCGTACTGATGATGCATCTGACGGAAAAGGCGTTTAATGTAACATCTCCCAACACGTTCGAGCCAGGCGCGGAAGGGTCTGTAGTATTAATATCAAAAAAGGATCGCAATGTCACTCCGTATCTTGATGAGCTATACGCAGCCTACACCTCCTCGTTGTGCACTCTCGAAAATAGTGTGAGTATAGTTTATTTTATATACTGATATACTCCCTCCGACAACTGATATCTTGAAGATCAACGCTGCACACGGGTTCAACGTCGTGCAAAAAAAAAGACGATGAAAGTGAAGCCCGCTTCTCAGCAACACTCAGAAGGATGGACAAAATGATTGCGGATGTGAAACGTGAGACGGAAGTAATAAAGCAGTTGAGGGCGCGAGCAGAAGCAATCAATACTGAAGTTACTACGGGCTGAGGCCTTGAATATGATAAATGGATTCACTTCCTCAATCCTCCCTGTACTCTTGGCGTATCCTCCTCCCAGATAGTCACAGCTAAATAATCATCATTTTTAATCGCAATCCGAACCACACCATGCCTTCCATGTGCTCAAACGCCTACCTTCCCTTCCCTCAGCGCCATAACCTCAATTGGACCACGACGGAAGTCGAGAGAAATTTGGCAAGTATGATTCAAAGGACATATCTCAAATAAGTTCGGAGTTCTACAGAGGCGGCATACCAATCCAGAAATAAAGGTCGATTCGAACGAGGTAAGCATCAGTTGAATCACTATTGATCGTTGCATCAGAAGCTGACTCTAAAATTTGAGGTTCTTCCTTTCACAACGACGACCACCTCGCCGACGAATTTCCATGGCCATTTGAACGAAGAGCTTGTTGTCTATCCCTTCTGATAAACCATATGGCATAGGACTCACGAGTGGTATTGGGCTCCTGTCAGGCGACCTTCTGAAAGACGTCAAGATAGTTGTTGAGTTTGGTTATTGAATTCGCCAAGAATTTGCGGAGATACTAGCTCCTCAGGAGTCCCTGTGACCTCAGCTTACCTTTCGCATGGAAGGCGGGAATTTCCGCGATACCCCGCATACTACATTCTTCAATTCTTGGCTCTGCCAGCCACTTGGCAATAGTTCTACGGCGGCATCATCGTTCCTTCCACCACAGTCACTATGCTGTATCCGAGTGCCCTCTGAGATTGACTCCTCACCTTTCTTGCGAACATGTAGCATTTCACTTTTCTTCTGCTACTCATATGTAATGTGCTCTGAGTCTGGGAAAATTCTTATTCTCCGTGAATCACGCTGGCAAACCGGGGGGACATGTTCGTTATTATATCGGATGCTAAACGCTACAATCCCACACGCACAATACCGGTGAACCGTATTCAAAAATCAGTATAAAAGCTTTGATATCTTATTCGTACTGATTTCTCCAAGCAATATGCTCGTCACCAAGTCATTCCTTGCACTTCCTTCCTGGCTTTCTATTCTCACTGCTGCAGTCAATGCTCATTGTAAGCTGGTACTGTTAATCCTTCAAGTTGAGCGCCTTGCTGATCTAACCTTCAGATACGTTTCCGTCCCTTGTTGTAAACGGCGTAACCACTGCCCCGTGGGTTAATGTACGCGAAACCAACAACTACAATACTCAAGATCCGGTGAGTCCCATAAATTCTAGTACGCACCAATCCTGATATTTTGTTCAGGTTACTGATGTTACCAGCATCGACCTTCGCTGCTACACATCGGAAACTAATGCTACCGCCGCGACGATTGCTGTCGCAGCCGGTTCTGAGCTGGGCATTGAGAGTGATATCACAATTTATCATCCTGGCGTAGGTATCTTTTTCACGTCTTCTTTACTGGAGTCAACGAGATACACGTAGTCTGTGAATGTTTATATGGCGCTTGCATCAAACGGCAATGCCACATCCTTTGCCGGTGACGGGGAGGTATGGTTCAAGGTACGACAGAAAAGTGTGGTTTGTGGTTTTATTTACTCATTTCAGTCCCTGCACTGTGCAGGTCTACGAAATTGGTGCCATCACAGATGGCGGCACAAGCATCAGTTGGCCAGCTCAGAGTACATGTCTTCAGTTTTTGTTTAACTAGCACTCTAATCTTTCTCCCTATTCGTCTTAGATCTTCCTGGAATTTCTTTCACAATTCCGCCGTCCCTTCCGTCAGGACAATATCTGGGTATCTAATGACCATCAGTTTTACATTCGTGATCGTATGCCTGATTCCAATTACAGTCCGGATGGAAGCAATCGCATTGCATGTTGCAGAAACATTCGGCGGAGGTTCGTTTGACTGACTGCACGAGATACGTTCTCATTAATTGGTTTTTAGCTCAATTTTATATCAGCTGCGGTCAAATCAACGTCACTGGTGGAGGTATTGTATCTAAATATCATTTTCTTTGTGACAACTGGAGCTCATGACGAATAGGAAGTGGAACGCCTGGTCCCCTTGTTGCCATCCCAGGAGTATACACCGGATATGTACGTCTCGTAGCTTGAGTAAGGGGTATTGTAAGCTCATATAACTCCCTCCTCTCTTCAAGGAACCTGGTATTCTTATCAATATCTACTACCCCATCCCAGCAAACTACACCAATCCCGGACCCGTGAGTTATCTGCTCCCCCCAAATCGCGAAGAAGACTGATAGTATGACTGTAGGCAGTCTGGACAGGGTAAGAAATCTGTTGTGGCTCGAATAGGACTAGATTATATACGAAACCGTGTTATATCTGACCCGTCA
>JABAJS010007643.1:47493-58237 GCA_018221635.1 Tephrocybe sp. 10521TJB
TTTACCAGCCGTTATCGGGCGCCACGTCTGATGGACGTTTTAATTTTTAATGTAAGTATGCAAATAGCCGCCGAAGACTCCATAACATCTTGAATTTGGACGGCGGCATTTTCTAACCTCCAAACCTATGACATTGATACCATTTCCATAACCATTGCCATCAAGTTTTCGGATCATGGATGAGTGGCGAGCCGTTGATCCCGCTGAGTCAATAGCGAATAGTTCTTGTCGTAAACGTCCGAGTTTTGGCAAGATAATCGAACCTCTTGAAGTTTTAGCTTCTCCCGATGTTGATTGTGAAGTTTCCGTCTCCCCTTTACATCCCATTTTCTTCAAGTGGTAGATTTCCCTCATGGAGTGATTGTCTTTTTAGGGTCGGGGAAAACACCACTAGCTCGATTACCAAATTCTGAAACGTCTTGTCCGGCTTGCCTTCTCCGTACATCCTGTGCCATTACTCCTGGCGCATGCGCTGCGGATCCTTCCTTCGATATACAGAAACATGTTTCTAAATAATTCCCCCTTGATAACGTGAAGGCTGCCGTCATCGCCAGGGGCATGATGTACACGCTCGTGACACATAGTGATCTCATCACGAAAGTTAAGGGATCTGTATAAAACCCAGGCATCTTTGTGCTGAACGGGACACGCCTGGCGCTGCTACCTCTTACTATCGGCTGGTCCGATTTGTATCTTCCACTTCATAAGTAATTCTCGCAAATCCATCTTTCTTCTTCAAGATGCAGATATTCAACTTACTTCTCTCATCCTTCTTCTTCGTGTTATGCCTTGGTGTACCGGTGGAGCTATTTCCTCGGGGTATGTGCTTCTATTATCAAGATTTTTAGTAGGTTAACCAAGCCTAACGACCTATCGTAGCGGCCAACCTTGAAATTTCGCTTCGGGAGACCGGAAAGAACACAGATCATTGGCACTTTGGGCTGGTAATTCACGCTCCTGGTGATATTACGGCTGGTGGGAAGAAGACCTCTATCCACGAGCACGTTATCTCGGAGGGGTATGTGTATGTCCAACCTCAATTCTCGATATGTGCTGATCTCGCACATGCACACCCAGATGTTTATCTTATAATATGGAGGAGCGAGTGACGAAAGCAAGTCAACTCTCCGCAACGGGTACACTACTGCCTGCGAACGGAGAAACCACAGATGATGCACTGAATAACGCCGTCGTAAAGGTCCTGGCAGGTGTACCGTCATCCAAAATCGATCCTAACGGTTTCAATAATTGTCTGGACTTTGCCGTGGAGGCTGTTCGCCGTTTGAATACCGCCCGCTACGTCTCCAGCACGGATTATGCGAAGTTTGAGAGTGTCAAGACCACTCTTGGCGCCGCAGTTCGTGCAAAAACCGAGGCTGGCACACTTGCGCACTGTAAACGAGATCCTGGCGGCAGCTGCACCAAGGGTGGGAGCACGTCGAAAACAAGCGCGAAGCCAATTAAAGGAGGGAAGAAGTAGATGTTGATCGCAAATTTGTTCTGCATGGAGATCGAGATCGGTGGAGGGTTCGATTCAGAATATTACAATGCGATGCAATTTATGAAAGACAGAAACAGTAAGAGAAGGGAAAATCGGCAAACATGGATCCTTCTACGAAATCGTCCAGCGTCCCTCCTCCTTCTGTAGAATGACGCCATCGAAGAAAGTGATTTGCTGTAGGTCCGGGCAGACACCCTCCCATTCTTGAGCATATCCTAGCTTCTTATCGTTGTGAATCGCGAATTTGACGTCCTCGAATATTTTGACCTCCATAGTTTCATCTTCGTACCATTGATAGAAATGCAGTTCGCTGAGCTTTCTTACGGGTGATATGACCCGTTTGATTTCTTCCATTTCCTAGAAGCGAAATTTCAGGACTGATGTAGCTCGTGTACGAAGATTAATACTAGGGCTTACCAACTTGGAAGGCTGTTGAGCAGATAATATCAACCAATCGACGTTCACAAAGCATTCCGCCATATCCAAAATGATCTCCGCGACATAGTCCGTATCTCCGATAGTCTCGAAGAAGAGAGAAGCCTGCATTATGCGGTCGCTTGCCAGCGTCATATGAGATCCACAGTCACGCTCGAAGATAGGCTGCAACACGCGACATAGCCTGTGGCCAGTTCCAGGGGGTAGGAATGCGGGGAAGAGGCCAATGCAGTTGTATTCCGGGTAAGAGCCTTCACGACCCAAACAGAATGTTATGGGAATGGGAACAGACTCGGCGCGCAGTTGTTTTAGAAGTCGTAGGGTCGCTCCACCCCATCCATAAATGCCAAGGAACTGGAGATCAGGTTGATTCTTGACGATTTCGGCATGGTTCAACCACTCATTGCAAAAGAGGGTACGCAAGTGGAAGTGACGAGCACTAGATCGTGTAAGTATATCCTACAATCTGATGCTAGAGAAGGCTGGCAAGAACTTACGTTAGGACGGCGTTCAACTCCTTGGTGAAAGACGCATCTCCCTCTGCAAGGAACCTCACCCGCAAATCCATGAGCGAGGCGAGTGTCGGCAGGACAGAGACAAGTGCTTTTGCAGCTAGATGATTTTCAGAGGCGTAGTTTTGATGGGCCTCCACCGTCAAAAAGCGGATAAACTCTGCCTTTTTGCGGTTCGAGGAGAGTGTTTCGAAAAGGCCCCTCAGTGATGTTGATTTGGAGGCAATGACGGCAACAGTTGCATACAAGTCCCGCTCTGCTTCATGTTGAAATGATTTTTGGACTAGCGCGAAGGACGAGAGAGTCGCCGGAGAGCAATAGTTTGCGATTTGAGATTTGATTTCTACGGGCAGCATCTATACTCGCCAAGAATTGAAAGGTAAGACTCGAACATCCACAAGTGAAAGTGTACATACTTGAGTCAAATTGAGCATTTGCAACAAATGCGTTGCAACAAATGGGCGCTACTCTTGAAAGGTGGTATCAGGGGGGATCGCAACAGTTCGGAGATGTCGATGGAAGGCTGATGCCGATTCGGATGACCGGCCCGGTTCATAACACGGTCGTGTCGCGTTGAAACCTCGTGAAATCTCTGGCAGAACCTCTCCCATCTGCCTCTTCACTACACAGAATTGTACATCGGCTGGCTTCTTTTTGGCACGTGCTTCGCTCCGTTTATTCAACGAGGTTCGTTTTTTGACCTTCCCTGGACCATCCTTCCTTGCTCTCCAATAATCTCAACATCTACGACGATCCCAGAAGACTACATCAATCTCGGACCAGTGAGCTATCCGCTCCTCTCAAATCGCGAAGAAGGCTGACAGCATGTCTGTAGGCAGTCTGGATTAGTAACAAATCTGTTGTAGCAGGATTAGGACAATGTTATACACAAAAATATGTTACATCTGACCCGTCAAAATGCCATTTAAATCGAAAGCCATAAAACAGGTGGGTATGAGTGACGTGAAATTCCTATTTAAAACTTGAAACCGCCTGCAAGTCCCATAACATTTGTCGGGTCGACCAATTGCTTCAACGCCCGCAGCCTCGGCACGTTCGATCCATACAAAGCCTCCAGTGGTGTATCATATATCGCATCATTCGGGTACATCGGTGCATCCGAGATGCCCTGTCCTTCAGCAATCGCCACGGCTTTTATTTGCGCTGCGCTCTGCCTCGCGGCTTCACGAAAGTCGTCATCGAATTCGGGGAGGATCCAGGAAAAGAGGAAGTTGAACGGGGAGAGGGACTGGCTCCGCGATGGTGGATAAGCTGAGTTTCTACCGTGCGAGAAGAGCGTAGAAAGGACAGGCTCGGCGTCGTAGGTCATGAGGGTGCCGCTTTTCAAAGCGAGCCTTGGACCCCAGAACTACGTGCATGGTGTGAGAATCGTGGAGCGCAGTGAAGGAGACGTAAGTAGATGGACGTACGAGGGTCTCGTTGTAAATAGCGTTGAGTATCGTGGGAGTATGCTCAGCTAGTGAAACGGTATTGAAAACACCACTGTGAACCGTTTGCTTGAAATTAGTTAGTATAGACAGCAATGCTGGATCGACGTACCGCTGGCCATAGGTGATATTCGCAGGGGCAGAATTGATGATAGACAAGAAGTCCCGGGTCGCTACGTCCTTTGTAAGATAAGGAATCGCCAGGAAGTCGTCAAAGATCCCTGCAGGAGGCGTAGGAGCGTCGTAAAAGAGGATTTGCGAAACAGCAGGCTAAAGATAGCATATGTGATCTATACGACGGAATGAAACTGGAGAGATTGCATACGATGCCTAACACGGAGAGGTACATGGTTATGACACCGGCCTTTGGGTCCGTCACCGAGGAAGAGAACTTGGCGGTCGCAGCTGTGACATCGGGAGTGCAAAGAGGAATATGGGTAATGAGGCCGCCCTTCCATAAGATTTTAGCAAAAATGTAAAGTGCGAATATGGTCCAGTTACCCAGACTCTGCCCTGAGGGAACGTTTTCAGTTTAAAACGTGTGACGATGCCCTAAGTATGATCAGGCATCAAGGATTGAGAAGGTTTCCCAACTAGACGTCCTTACAAAGTTATTCGTACCACCCTGGAGATCACTAAGAATGGCAAACTCGAAGAGATATCGAGGGAGCTCACCCTCAGTCCGAAAAAGAGCTCAGAGTCCGATGAAGCTGTTACATTGACGATATCACCATTGGGCTTGACGAGTTCGAACATGACAACAGTGTCGATGGTCAGTCCATACTGGTTCGACAGCCACGAGTACCCTGATCACAATGCCAACGTTAAGCCAGACCACCCGAAACAGCACTGAGTCGTACCTCCACCGAGCGTAGGGCCGGCAACTCCAACTCCAGGAGCACTTGCGCCAACAACGTTAACACTATACGGTGCGAGTGTGGCATACACGTCGTCCCAGATGAGCCCAGCGCCGATGAGAGCAGTTTGCGATCCAGCATCGTACGTAATTTGAGAGAACTGGGACATGCTGATGTGGACACCTGTCGTGGAGGAAAAACCAGGGTTAGTAGTGTGTCCCCCTCCTTTGATCTAGGCCAAAGAATGAGCTCGGTCGCAATGAAATGTTCCATGCGTCAAACGTACGGCAAACGGTGTGCGAGTCGAGCCGACTATTTGAAGCTGTGGTAAGAATCTTCAGATGGATTGACGACGAGAGGAACCAAAAATGACATACGATAATAGCAACATCCTCCGCAGTGCCAGGCCTGACGCTACATTGCGAAATTTGAGTGCTCGAACTTGCCCAGTGTGCAATATCGGCATCGTAACGGAGATCGCCTAAGCCCAGTCAGCATTGTTCTTCGTCACAGGAAGTAGTTTGCACGGGCTCACCAGGATAGAAGACTGATGTTAAAGATGACGTGGCAGACGCGATCTGCTCACAGGGTGAAAGCTCTCTCGGGCCGTTGAGGTTGGAAACTGCGAGATTTGCGGAGACAGAAGTTATGAGGGTCGCCCCCGCGAGGATATAACAAAGAAACATAACTGGCCTGGAAGACTAGGCTCCCAGTGAAGGAAGTTAGAAGCGTCGAACGTTCCCAACAGTTATGCGCTGGTTATATGTGGGGTGAACGAAGGGATGGGAGAAAACAATTATGAGGTGATGACAGCGAACCCTGACATGACATCCTTAATTTTCCGTCCATTCATCCTCTCATAGTGAGCAAAGTTCGGTTCCCTATAGTACTTCGCTAAGCAATCGCTAAGACGTGATTTTCTTACTCGGATTGCAATCTCATTCGTGACGTTTCCATTTATAAGTTGAAAGTTCTGCGTTGGTAAGTCTCTTGATTGAAAAAACGGTAACATAGAAAGTTGAGTCTAGCGAGTTGTTGTACACTGTGAGGGGGTGTCGTTAAAAGAGGTAATGATTGTGGAAGCACTGGTAGAGTCAAACTTACACACTTTCAAATGGAAGGCCCAGCGGCTCAAGCGATCATCGTGGTTGACATGGACAATTGGAGGAAGAACATGCACGTGAGCATGACGCATCACATTGTGTTTACGTGTTGTTTTGAAGAACATGGAGGTCGATAATTAGCGTACTAAATTGGGACATTTTAGATGGGAAGTTAAGTGTCTAGACGTCTAAGCTTTATTGCCATTGTAAAGTGATTCAGAGAGAGCGGCCATTAATGCAGGTAATCTCACTAGATAAGATCGGCAATCGCCGGTTGTCCTTATCTCCAAGCGTGAAGTTGTTAGTAGTAAACATATTACTTGTCCGTCTGAATCCCTGCCGGCTAGGTACTAACTAAGACCTCATATACGTACGACGCATCCTTGGTCTTGAGCTGAGATTCTTCTTTTTCTGCCGCTGAATCTGTTGGCCCCTTGTGTTCTTTTAGTGTCTTCGTCGCTTCCAAATTCCAGCAGCCTATTCTCTGGACAAACTCTTCTCCCCTGTCGTCTCGTCACCTATAACGACCATACCCAGATCTCTCATCGCTGTCTTGTTTATTCAGCCATTCCTCAATCATTGCCAGATCATCTCACGAACACGATTTATCCATTTCAGCGCTACTAACATCTTTTTTTTTGTTTTTTTTTGGAAAGCTATCACCCCTTGATCCATGAGTTTTCTGCACGAATATTCGTGAAACGCGAGTTTTTACTACGTCATGAAGGGATGCGTTCGAGCGGTCAGAGTTGGGGGCGATTCGAGAGGCGATTCAGGTAACATTCATGTACCAGCATCGCGTTTTGAGTCATCCTTCAATCGTATGCTTTGCTCCAGCCTCGTGCTATACTTGTGTACCCCTCAGCGATCAAGTCTCTCATCGAATAACCGTACCGCACTTCTAGTGCTGAGCTTCCTACGACACGTGTTGCCGTCGATCTTATTGTCCTGTCGTGGGAGTGTATCTTCCCTTACCGCTGTGGTTTTGGGGTTTTTCCTTGGAGAATCTCTGCGATTCTTCGCATGGACGTTTACCGTACGTGCTTTGTTTCCCTATTTTTGTTGCAGATTGACAATTAAAATTTTTTTGGTCAATTTCCCCCTGGCCTCTGCCTTGACCGACAACTCGGCTCTTCCTTGAATATTCAGTATGTACGTTCTAGGAGGTATAATAATGTGTTGTTATGCCTGGTGGCGGCGCGATCGCGTATAAGAGAAACCTTGAAGTCGCCGAGTCTTTCCTAGAGCCTCATTGTTGGCTTGACTACTACGATTTCAAAGTGATCCTCCCCGGTTCCCCCAAAGCCTTCCACACACGGTGCTTCGTCCTTGCAGCAAGTCTCTTTCAGACAAAGGCTTTTGAAAACTCTCTGATGACTAACAATGTGCGTACTCTTGATTCGGTTCCATGCTGTGAACTAACATTTGCTATTCCTAGTTGGCCATGTAACACATCATTCAAATTCAAGCACGTTCATACTAAACAATCTCTCTAGTTACTACGGTCAAAAGCCTTATGGAGAAAACCATCCTTCTGACACGGCCAACTGGCAGAAAATGTTGACGACCTATTGTGAAACACGGGGATCCTGATAATATACTACGGATGCACCCTTGTACTAACGGTTTGTCGATTTCATAGGACGATACAGCTCAAGCTATCCCTATCGCCTTCCTAAACGTCTTTTGTCTACGGGCCGATATCCCGAGATCAACCTGGCCATGTGTCTCAATCGATCTCAGGATCCATCGGAATTCACCTTCACAATCTATAAGATTTGTAGTCCCGCCGAGTCAGGTGTTTTCCCTGGGACAAATCTCACCGACTGCCAATTCCTCGCTGCCGATATCGAGGCCTGCCAGGCGAGAGGAAAGATCGTCACTCTCAGTCTCGGAGGGGCCACTGGGGCCGCTACCTTCTCTTCTGATTCTCAGGCTGAGACCTTTGCAGTCACCGTTTGGAATCCATCCTCGGCGGAACGAACACCACACGTCCATTTGGCGCCGCGGTTATTGACGGGCTAGTCCATTTTAGTTATTATCGTTTGCCATTTTCAATTGATATTCTTATAGAGTTGATTTAGAGATTGAAGGTGGCGGAAACACTGCCTTTTCTGCCTTCATCACCAGGATTCGGTCGCATGCTAGTCAAGCTTCCGAACCGTGATGGTTTCAATGAGCATTCACCCACATTGACTGACTTTCACAATAGATATTATATCACTGCTGCTCCTCAGTGCGTTTACCCTGACGCGTACCTTGGTACGGTTTTGAACACCATTTCTTTCGACCTATTTATGTCCAAGGACGTTTTCCATCTCTTTGCTGAGAACCTTTCTTGATTATGACTCTCGTCTATAGTGTGTAATAGACGAAGTGTAAGTTTTTCTGAACTATATTAGGCATGCGAAAAGAACTTACCCCTGCGGCGTATATAACTTCAACAATACTATTGTAAGTACGTTTAACAACGAGGACGCTTGTGTTTACATATATCATAGGCATGGGACTTTTCACTCTGGTGCGCTTTCCATGGTTGGACCGGAAAGAGCTCGCTCGTCTCTCAACTACCAATACAGGGACGACTGAGCAAAGTCAGTCGCCATCAACAAAAATGTTAAGATTTACATCGGAGCCCCTGCTTCCTCCACAGGACAGGATCTGGCTACGTCAATGCCGCTGCACTTGACGCGATCGCTGTAGTAACACATACAAAATATTCCTTTTTCGGTGGTATCATGTTGTGGGACATGTCGCAGGCCTATGGTATGTTTTCGTTATTCTTCGTTGAATAGGCGTCACACGGCTGAGTAGCACGCTTGTAGCACGGCCGGATCTTTGATCGCACGGCCGTAGCACGGCTCACCCTGCCCTCGCACGGTAAAAAGCAAGTGCCCGTGCTCGCTGCCTCAGCTAATGATTGCTACTACAAGCAGATAAAGCGACGACTACAATCACGTCGAAGTCTACTACCGTTCCCATGATTTCTTTGGTCACCACCACTGCTGCTGCTGCAGGAACATGGAACTGTGCCGGTGTGTCTGCTTGGAGAAGGGATCTCGCGGTTAGCATCCTTTGAACTTAGGCATCGAATTCAATGGCTCATGCCCGCCTAGTATGTCCGTGGCCAACAGGTCACATACAAGTGCGTTGTCTTCGACATTCCGTGGCGAAATCTGACTGACCATTTACTGCAGTGGATATCTCTGGACCGCTCGATGGTGGACATCTCATGATATGCCTGGGGGTAATGACATCCATTTGTGAACAGATTTGATAAGTGAGGCTGATCTAGTCTGGTGTTAGGCGTCGCTAGTGTTTGGGTTGACGATGGAACGTGTACTTTGAGGGCTACAACCTCTGCTGCTCTTACATCGGCCTTGCCGGCAAACCACAAAGAATCAAGTACCACTGCTGCTTCATCGACATCGGTGGTGATCCGTAAAACCTCAGTTACTTCTGCTCCCACACATGCCCGATCTTCGCGTTTCTTCAGGGTTCTAATTACATTCTGATCATTTATATATGCTATTACAAGTACTAGTCTCGCGTCTTGTGCATTGATAATAAATTAATTGTAATTGCAATATATAACATACAATCGTCGAAAGTCGCACCTAGTTTAGTAAACTAGAGCCTTCAAGTCATGGGTATCTTTTTTTTAACTCCCTTTCCAAATAAAGCAGCGACATTTTATCTAAGACAGGAAGTCAGTTGAAGACATAACACTCTGGGAAATTACGATTTGAGCACTCAAAACCCCCGACAAAGCCGGTGATCGAGGCGTTTCAAGGATATGAGACCATCTGGATTCTATACCTCCTTGTGACAACTTTTCACGACAATAGTGACTGTCAAAGCTGTCTCTTTGCGACAGTTACCCATCCTAGTATTCATGCGTCAATCAAAAGTGCCATGAGTTGTGAGTAATATAGGACGATGAGATCGTCTGGTCACTACATAGCAACTCAATAGGTATGTTGACTGCTCTTTCAAGACGATTTTCAACTCGCCAGTATCTGGACACCACATTCGGTACTCCAATGCGCCCAGGCTTGTCAGGTGAGGTGAGATGAAAGATGCCCCTAGAGTTCCCACCACAACTTGCTTGTGCTGCATTGGGTAATAAACACTAAGTATAATCAAATTCTTGTCTTATTTGCGAAGTGAATGTGCAGATGTCATTATAAAAGGCCCTTAAAATCCCAATTTTCAAAAGTTATAGTTCTCACATCCATTCTGCAACGCTCCCAAAGGAACCATGATGCCTGAGGAACGACAACTTCTCCAAGACGTAGGCACTTCACTTTTGGAGGTCTTCGCGGGAGTGACAGTTTCGTGCCTTGTGTATGGTATGCACACATTGTCTTGTATTTTGGAAAAGTCTTAACTATTTTCCGTCTTCAGGGATTCTTACACCTATTTCGACCATTATGGCCTACTATTTTATGATGTACGTGGATACACATTAAATATCTAGAAGAATTTTTATTGAGGTGTGTTGTAAGGCACCGTGGTAGCTCTGCACTTTCATGGGCGACGTTAGGGATTACCCTCATGGGTGCATTCACAATCAACGTGACTGTGCTTCTGCAATTGTATTGTGCCACAATTCAATATCAATTTTTCTCAAGCACGGCACAGGATATAGTAGATCGTATCAACACTGTCAATAATTTCACTCTGAAACCCAGTGTTGCTTCATCCTTCATTGAGATTCTTCAGGTATGTGAGCCCATGCTTACCACTTTTATGGCAGAGTTGAAGTTGTGGCCTCCAGCCAGTTCTAAATGATGTCTTTATTATTTGGCGGGCATGGACACTCTTTGAGAGACGGCGATGGGCGATGTATATTTTGACTGTATTATGTCTTTCATCTTTTGGTATG